>APFE031429366.1:0-12526 GCA_000404065.3 Pinus taeda | reverse complement strand
CCTTGAAGCCAAAATAGCTCTGATACCAAATGTAGGTTTTAACCCCGTACATAAATTACCTACATACGAATTCTAAAACACAGAAAATAAACAATGCGAGAGTATAACACATAAAACACATATACACAGAAATTTCCCCTAGATCCCAAAACCGGGACTGCCAGCTTGATTTTTCATTATGTTCCTTTCAATGTTATAAAACATATTTATACATGCCGAAGCATCCAATACCATGGACCGAAAACCATCGCGTCCAAAAAACATGTGCGAAAATCATGCATAAAACCATAGGTGGGTCTGCCCAACCTAACATAGGGTCCAAAACCAAAACTTTCCGAGGCATTGCCCCAAACCCCATAAAGTGGGGTTATGGGTACCCCTCAAACCCCCTGTGAACTCCCCCCCTCTAACCCCCAGTTAACTACGTGGGCTAGTTGTGGAAATAATATAACACAACCCAACAAGGTTCTTTTATGTTTTTAAGTGAATCTCCTTATAACAATTTGTAAGTTTATTTTCTGGATGCATCCTGTAAAATTTCCTTATCATTTTCCTTTGTTGATTTCTAAGTTAATAAGCAGCAGTGTGATTGTCTTATTAATTAATTTTCTTTATTGATTCAGAAGCATATGAATTGAATTTAATGAGTAATGATAACAATGGTGAGAGTTTAAATTGAGTTTAAAATTGTAATTCTTAAAAACAAAGGATTTGATTACAGGTTTTATTTCAAGCAAGAATGATTTATGATTTTGAGCAAGTGAGAATATATTTTCAATTCATTTTGGATTTTCATGCAAGAGTGTGTTAGTATGATAGATGATTTGATTCCTTTAGAGAATTGAGTTTCTTTCAAAGCATAATTCAGAGATAAAGCAAAGAGAGAGAATGTGATTTTCTGAATTAAATTTCATTTTACAAGTGTGAGATTGATTTATAATTCTGAGATTTTCATAAATTGTGTGGATTTCATAATTAGAATTAATTTTCATAAGTGTGGGATTGATTAACATATATGTAGAGTTGTGAAAGTTTCTTTTGAAGCAGTTGATAAAAGAATGTGATCATTTTATTTTCTAGGAGAAATTGCTCTACTCATGTGCATTCCAATAACTTAATTTAGAATCTATATTTCGATAACTCAGTTTAATTTAGAGGTGTGAATAATCAAGGACTTCTAGCACATACAGTGCACTTACACTTCATCGAATTACTAGCTTTTGTCGATAACTTATGCAATTAATTTAAGTTAATTAAATTACCAAACATTTTGGCATTGTTGTTGGGAAGTGTAAAGAGGAGTCTTTTCTTTTTATAAAAATAAAAATAAAAATGATATGCATAGGGAAAGAGATTCTAGAAGCAGATTTGTAGGTAGAGGTAAAATTTTAATTTCAACAACATCACTCACCCCACCATGAACTTGTAGTGCCACACCACCCACTCAAACACATATTCCATCATTTGCAAGGAAACATAAACTTCTTGAGGTACTTAGACCCGAAATCTAACCTAGAGATTCACCAACCTCATCAACCGAAGTAGTAATAGAAAAGAAGATCTACATCCCCGACACAAGGAGTATTTTTCCTATCTTCAATTGGAGAAAGACTTCTAGGACAAGAGCTAGAGATCCCTAGTGAAGAAGAGGAGGAAGAAAATTATTTTAACTTGCCATTAATAGAAGAACTAGAACTAGAAGAGCTAGAAGAAGAACTAGAAAACCAAATTTTTGAACCTTATATTAGTTATCAAGAATCTACAATGGCTTGAGAAGGGGAAGGAGAGGTACATAATGTTAATGGTAAACAACCTAGGATTGGAGGAGGAAGAGGAGGAAATAGAGGTGGAGGAAGAGGGAGAGGAGGAGGTAGGGGATATCTAGAACCCTTTGGACTTCCTATCCTCGATGAAGATATAACAAATACAATGAAAAACATCTCACCCTCCATCCTTCCAAATTTTTATGGATTAAGAAGTGAGGATCTTGAAACATTTCTCTTTAAGTTTGAAGTCTTGTGTAATTATCTTCTTAACCCTCAAAAGTTGAAATTGTTTCCAACAACTCTTAAGGATGAAGCTCTAAAATGGTTCATGGGCTTAGGAGCACACTCTATAAGAACATGGGAAAAAATGAAAACTACATTATTAGAGAAATATAAGGATTATTGTATGCCCCATAATATTAAGGATGAAGTCTTTAAAATGAAGCAGAAATAAGATGAAAATCTTGAAGATTTCATTGAAAGATTTGCTTATAATGTTAAAAGGGATAAAATGCATGAACTAGATGAAGAAAATTTGAAAGCTCTCTTATTAAAATCCATCAGAGATGAGTGGATTGATATCCTCAATTTGATAGGTAAGGGAGATATTTCTCAGTGATCAAATGGAGACATTTTTGAGTTGTGCATACACATTTCAAGAGGTAAGGCAAGAACTGGGAAAAATCCAAGAGATACTGTCATGTCTAGTCTTAATAAATTTTCATTTGGGACTGTAAGTAGGCATGAATTAGGTAATTTGTTTGACAACTTTAAAACAAACATTTTGGGAAGTCTTAATGAACAAATAGATACCCTTAAAGTGCAAAACAACGAAATGCTGAAAATGCCGCATTGTCAATTTTTTGTCCCAAATGTAGAAAGAAACATGCTCTAAGAGAATGCCCTCTTGATTTAAAAAGTGTAGAAACCCGTGTTATATGTGCAAAAAATCATGATACAATATAATATCCTTCAAAACCAGGTCTTAAAGCAGTTTATCAAGAGGAAATGATACCAAATCAAATAGATCCCCTCTTCTTTATTGCTAAGAGACCATGGAAAAATTCACAACCAAATATGACTCATGGATTTAACATTCAAGCATTTGTACAACCATCACAAAACAATTGGACTGCACCCATGCATTGGCAATTTTGGCCTCAACCTTGGGCACAAGGATGGAAAACTCCTTATGGAAAATATCCTCAATATCCACAACCTTATCTCATTTTTCTACCACAATATTTTCCTCAACATCTTCAACCAACTCAACATCAGAATCCAAATCCATAACTTTCATTACCATTTCCACAAAGACCAAATCAATTGCATGCTCAACCACTTCCAAATCTAAATAATAATAAAAATTCACAACCTGTTTACAATATGGAAGGATAGAATTTCCAAAATTACATGATAACTCCACTAGATGTAAACAATGTCCAACTTAGATCTGGTAGAGTATTCGTAAAGAAGTCCCTGACAGTTGTTATTTAGGAATCTGAAAAAGAGAATGCCTCTGAAAAAAAGGAGCCTCTCAATGAAAAATAAAAACTTGAAAAATAGGTCACCCCTACACATTCTGATAACATTTCAACTCCTATTATGGAACGACCTTCAATATATGTTTCAAAACCACCTGTTCTTGAAAGATTAAAAATTAATTAAGGGGTAGAAAAATAGATTTTATTGTCTGATTATGATATGTTAGACGAGCTGAAGAATATTTGTATAAAATTTCCTTTGCTACAAGCCATTAAGGAAATATATATTTTTGCAAAGACAATTAGAGAGTTAAGACTAGGGAGAAAGAGACAAGAATTCAGTTAGTTGGAAAAATTGTAGATATCATGATGGGAAAAACAACAATTCATAAATACCTTGATCCAGGAAGTCCCATTGTGAAAACATGTATCAATGGTATTAAAATTCCAAATACATTGATTGATTTAGGAGCAACTATAAACATCATGAGTAAACAAACTATGAATCAATTGAAACTTCATAATCTTCAATATACACCTACATTGTTGCAATTAGCAGATAGATCTGTTATTAAACTAGATGGTGTATTAAAAAACATATTTGTATCCTTAGATTCTTGGGACTATCCTATTGATTTTATGATTCTAACACCCAAGAGTAATTTAGGAGGACATCCATTGATTTTAGGAAGACCATGGTTAGCTATAGTTGATGCATTTATAGGTTGTAGATTTGGTGATATTTTTATTTTTGATGGAAGTTCAACAAAGAAATTCACATTATATCTTCCTGCAAAAACAACAATAGTAGTAGAAAGTGAAGAATGGATAGGTGATGATATTGATATATGACCAATCTTTGTTCACAAATACATGAAGAAGATCAGATTTTGAATTTAATGGAAAATTATGAGTCTTTCTCATATTGTGAATCTAATCAAAGTTTTCAAGAATAATACAATATTGAATAATTATCATCTCGTCAATTATCTTTACATTCTATGGAAAATTTTGGCAACTCTTCAATAGAAATCTTTCTAGAAAAAACTTTGAATATCAATAATAATTTGGAAGAATTTCAAAAGAAAGATTTAATAAAGATGTTACAAGAACATTCCTCTAGTTATGCATGGGAATATAGTGACATGAAGGGAATTGTCATAATACTTGTATACATCATATTTACATTGAAGAAAATGCTAAACCAATCTGACAGCATCAGAGAAGAATGAATCTAAATTTGAGAGAAATTTTTAAAGAGGAATTACAAAAAACTTTAAATGTGAATTTCATTTATCCAATATTAGATAGCATGTGGGTTTCACCATTGGTAATTTTTCCTAAAAATAATGGAAAATTGAGAGTATGCATTAAATATAGAGAATTGAATAAAACTACCTTAAAAGATCACTTTCCACTTCCTTTCATAGATCAAGTTTTAGACACATTGGCAAGAAAGAAATATCTCTCATTTCTAGATGGTTTTAGTGGATATAACCAGATCCAAGTAGCTCTAGAAGATCAAGATAAAACCACTTTTACCTGTCCATCGGGAACCTATGCTTACCGATTACTTCCTTTTGGGTTTTGTAATGCACCTGCAACATTCCAAAGGGAAGTTTTAGGAAGTTTTTCTGATCTAATTCATGATTGTGTGGATGTTTACATGGATGATTTTACAGTTTATGGAAATTCTTTTGAAAAAACTCTTAAAATTTTGGAAAAAGTTCTCATTATATGTAAGGAAGAAAATCTTTCATTAAGCCATGAAAAATGTTTTATGATGTTTACTGAGGGGATTGTTTTAGGACACCATATTAGAGTGGACACATCTAAAGTAGAAGTTATTGTTAAATTGTCAATTCCAACTTGTCAATGAGATGTTAGAATTTTTCTTGGTTTTACTGGTTACTATAGAAGATTCATAGAAAACTTTACAAAAATTGCATCTCCACTTTTTAAATTTCTCACAAAAGATTTTGAATTCAATTGGAGTTTTGATTGCCAAAAAAACCTTTGAAACATTGAAAGAAAAGATTTCTGAAGCACCTATTCCAAGAGGGCCGAATTGGAAATTACCTTTTCACATTTCAACAAATGCTTTAGATAAAACATTAGGAGTTGTACAAGGACAGAAAAATTTAACTCCTTATGCCATTTATTATACTAGTAAAAATTTGACTCTTGTAGAGTTAAACTATACTGTAACAAAAAATGAGTTTTTAGCTATTGTCCATGCCATCAAAAAATTCAGACATTACATCACTAGCTATGAAACCTTTGTGCATACTGCTCATTCTGTAATTAGATACAATGAATAAACCAATTACCAATGTCAAAATTACGAGATGGTTATTGTTGTTAAAAGAATTCAATATTACTAGTTTGGATCGACCTGGAAAACAAAACAAAGTTGTTGAATTTTAATCTAGGATTCAAAATGATAATAATGATGTACCTGTAGAAGACAATTTTCCTGATGAATATTTATTTGTAGTATCTACTAAATCTCCTTGGTTTGCAGATATTGCTAACTATTTGGCTACAGGGAAGTTACCATTATATTTGTCTCCTTGAGAGAAAATAAAGGTAATTAAAATTATTGCAACTTACTCATGGATAAATGAATAATTGTACAAAACAGGGCGAGATCTGATTATTCGAAGATGTGTCAGAGAAGATAAAGTACCATAAATACTAAAATCTTGTCATGATGAGCTATGTGGAGGACACTTCACTAACAAAAGAACTACTTACAAAATCCTTCTGTTAGGATACTATTGGCCTTCCTTTTTCAAGGATGCCAAAGAATATGTAAAGAGATGTGATAGTTGTCAAATATTGGGGAAACTTGTTCCTTCAGATGAAATGCCTCTACAACCTCAGGTACTCATTGAACCTTTTGAGAAATGGGCTCTAGATTTTTTTGGTCCAATTAATCCACCATCCAAACAAAAAAGGTACATTCTTGTTTGCATTGATTATGTTACAAAATGGGTAGAAGCTAAAACACTTTCTTTTGCAACTGAAAATGATGTAGTTTCACTTCTTCTCAAGGATATTTTTATTCATTTTGGTGTCCCAAGGGAGATTGTGATAGATCAAGGAACTCAATTTACATCCAAGTTGGTACAAAAGATAATGGAGGAATATAAAATCAAACATCAAAATTCCACTCCGTATAATCCACAGGTAAATGGATAGGTGGAATCCACCAAAAAATTAATTGAAGCAATTCTTACAAAGAATGTGCATCTGCATAGAAAAGACTAGGTAGAAAAGCTTCCAGAAGTTTTATGGGCATACTGTACCACATCGAGAAACACTACATGACATACTCCCTATGAACTTGTTTATGGAAAGCAAGCTTTATTTCCTATTGAGTACCAGGTAAAGACCTTCAAGACAACAGTCAAATTAGGTCTTTATTTATCTAAAGCATAGAAACAAAGAATGGAGCAGCTGAATGAACTAGATGAGATAAGACAGGAATTGATTCATAGAACCAACATAGTTCAACAACAAAGATCCAGGTGGCATGACAAGTGCATAAAGGAAAGGAAATTTCAACCAAGAGATTGGGCATTACTTTTTTACCCAAAGTTTAAAGATTTTCAAGGAAAATTTCAAACTCATTGCCTTCTGCCTTATGAAATTAAAATTGTTTTTTATAATGGTGCATGCAGGATCAGAACCATTGATGAAGAAAGAGTGGCATTCCTTATAAATGATCATCGATTGAGAATTTATCACAAGCCATTAACAAAGGAGGAAGTTGTTAAAAACATGCAAGACAATATTGATTTGAAGATGATTACGAAGGATTTTCCTTCCTCTCCAACTTGATTTGTAAAACTTTTTGTTTTTCTTATATATATAAGTATATATATATATATATATAACATAAACATGAAAACCAACTTTGTTGGCATGTTTATACATAAAATCAAGGGAGAAAACCAAGTAATTTTGGCACCCTAAATTTTATTTTTCAATCCTATTGTAATTCCCATTTTCTTTGTCCTTTTTTTTCTTTTCAGAATAAATAGCTACATAATTGCTGAGAATCTGCAGGTTTGATGAAATTATGCAGCTAATATTGACATGAATCACCGAATGGAATGATTGAAGATTGTAGCAAAAGGAAATGATCAAGTCCACAGTGGAAGCACCTGAAGACAAATTCACAAGAACAATCAAGTATTAGAATCACAAGTTGAAGGTATGCCAATATTGGATTTAATAATAAAGGTAAAAGCATTAGCCCCAAGGGTTAGCTCAACTGGTTGAGTCCCCGTTGTTAAGTACCTCATTGATCAGGAGGTAATAGGGTCAATTCTCCTTGACGCCCTTGGGGTTAGGCCCTGCATAGTCTTGCCGACGAGCTTTAAAAGATCCTCTTCGGGGTTGATATACCCAGATTTTCCTATGGGAAAAAAATAAAGGTAAAAACATTACAGTATGAAATAATATAGACGTTGTACCGCCATTCAAAATAATGATTATTGATCTAACTTCGGAATGAGCTATAAACATCATGTCATATAAATGAAGTTAGTCCAAAAATCCCATTTTCTGTTCATCATCATCACGCAAACACATCATTTTTGAAACCCTACTTCATTGATAATTCCACTCGCTCATGTCCATTATACTTTGTTTCTCAAGAGCTATTTCACTCATTTCCCTTAGCCGTCTCACTCATCTCCATTTTCCATTTCACTCTCCTATCCATACTCATATTTCTGAACCTAATACTATTTGAAAACCTTCTCAAAGAAGAAATTGTGAAGCAAGACATTGCCAACATGGGAGTCACTGTTAGATTCGAACCGAACAGGAAGAAATTTATGGAAGGCTACCCATAGGTTAAGAAAATGCTACAACAAGCACCGTGGCTAGGGTTTATAGAAAAATTTGATGGTTGTGATAGAGAAGTAACCAAATCTTTTTCTCAGGCCTTTGATGGAATTGAGGCAGAAATTGGGGACATCAAAATTGTCGTGACAGAATCTTTCATGGTTGAAGTGACTGGACTACCCAGAATTGGCGAAAGGTGGTTCAAAAACAGGGGTATTGAAGGGAATGAATGGAAGGTGTTTCTAAATAATCCAGGTATGGATATTACTATTTTAAAAAGGGTATTCTAAGCACAACTTTAAAGGGTAAATGGAGGAATTTATTGTTAGTAATTCAGAAGTTCATTACTTGGGAAGGTAGATTTGGTAGCATGTTTTTCTACCATGTTTGTTTAATGATGAACTTTCTTGAAGGAAATGAAATCAATTTACCCTATTTTCTACTTAATAACTTGAGGAAGATGTATGGCAATACACAAAGGAAAATTCAGTCCATTGAAAACACTCTATATCATCATGGCCTTGTAAAGATGCTTACTGAAGCCCATCTTGAGAATCTAGAAGATAACTGGGAGAATTTCTTAATTAGAAATAATTTTAAAGAAGTTGAGCAAGGAGAATCAAGTAGCAATAAGAAGAGGAACAAAAGAAAATTGTTTGAAAACCCTACTAATAACCCATCTCAACCAGAGAAACATTCAAAAGATGAACTTCCTCTTGTAAATGTCTTAGAAAATCTAAAGAATAAAATTGTTAGAAGAAAAAAGTCAATGAAAAAGAAGAAAATACACCCAATGAGAAAACAGAGGAAACAAAAGGCCACTACAAAATAGAAGAAAACTCAAAAACAAACTCTCTCATCTACCATAAGGAGAAGCGCAAGACTTAACAAAATGGTAAAGGAGTCATCTCAATAATTCACAGGAGAACAAATCAATCCTGCTACAATCGCCATGGAGAACACATCAATCCAGGCCGCCATGGAGAAGACATCAATCCAGGCCTTACAAGGGAACACATCAATCCTGCTACAATCAGAGTGCATACCACTGGTCCCAAACCAGTCTGAGCTGACCCGAAGTCAGCTTCATAGTAAGTACCACTCCTACCACTGGTTCCAGACCAGTATCGCAGTTTTAGAGAGTGTACCACTGATCGCAAACCAGTCTCAACCGACCCGAAGTCAGCGTCATAGTATGTACCACTCTCACTAGTCCCAGACCAGTACTGCACTGACACGAAGTCAGTTTCGGAGTATGTACCACTGGTCCCAGACTAGTCTCAACTGACCCGAAGTCAGTGTCATAGTATGGTACAACTCCTACTACAATCGCCATGGAGAACACATCAATCCAAGCCTCATAGGAGAACTAATCATCTTGCTACATAGGAGAGCGAATCATCCTGTTCCACAAGAGAGCGAATCATCTTCCACAAGAGAGCGAATCATCTTTTTCCAGTGCACCAACCAGGGGAGGGTGAGTCACCCTATGGTCGTATGTTGCTCCAGTAATAACCACAAGCCCTCAGAGCTCCCAGAGCTCAATGAATGCAACATGCAGGACCCTTGTAAAAGGGTTTCTTGCCGACTCCACGTCGTTCGGGATAATCACAAATTTGATCTTTCCCCCGGGGCTTTAGCGACCTGTACATCATCTCAGTGTGATGGAGCCTCCTTGCTTATCGACTTTCCATATCCCATATAAGGCAATATCTGATGTCTGTATGCTGGAGCAATTGTCGAATACGAGATTCCTCAATAATTGAATCCCACCTCTGGTTGTCACAGAGAAAAAACAGCTCACTTAGAGCTTCAGCAACCAGACTGCCTCATAGAAGGCCATACTATCAGCAATGTATTTAGCCTTGGTGGTGCTCAAAGTCACCGACTTTTGCTCCCTGCTCATCCAGGGTATCGAGGCAGATTCCAAAGAGAAAGAGCATTTAAAAGTGCTCTAGTGATCCTCCACACTGCCTGCCCATTCAGCATTCGAATAATAATGCAATTTCATCTTTCCGGCAGTGTATCTCAATCCATGAGAGATTGTGCCCTGAAGATATCTCAGAAGATTCTCGGCACCAATCTAGTGAGGCTCAACCAAATATGAGCTCACCATGCTAACTGCAACACAGATGTCCGGATGGAGGTTCTCCAAGAACATCAACGCGAATGAGTTTATGAAACTCAAAGGCATTTCCCAAATCTGGTCCGACATCATTACCAAATAACTTGTGAAAGTTAGGATCCTCGAGGCAGTAACAAGCTTGCAGCTTATCTTCTCACATTCAGAATCCAACTCCCTCTGTCTCCTATAAATGAGAGGATCTGCACCTGTCAAACATAGGTGCTGGTACGAGAGGTTTATCATCCACAACCTTCGAGTAATGGTTTGGATCAGTTTCACTCCTAGTGAATCTCAGCTGCATTAGATAGCTATCAATGCTCTCATACTACGCCCGAGGTGTTTTGCTTCAAGCCATAGAGGGCTTTCTTCCACCTGTACACATGAGATTCCCGATCATGAGTCTTAAACTCCTCGAGTTGTTCCAAGCCTGTGGACCTACCGCATGAGGGGAATGGTCCCCTTATAATAGTTCCTTTGGTACATTTCAGACATGTACTTCCATGCTCCTTTTTGAATTCAGGCATCCAAGTCACCATCTGACTCACAGACCTCCGGTGCTGAGTCAACGGACATGGTCCCTAATGGACTTCCTACAACTTGCTACAACCTAGAACTCAAAACATCTTTGCAAGATATATTTTCAAACACGTACCTTTCCATCGATAAGTGCCATCCTGTAACCTTTGACTTCCATTTCCGAGATGGACATCGGGTTCTTCTTGCGATCAGGTACATAAAAGGGATTCTAGGGTTCCTTGCTTTCATGGAAGAGTTGACCATTTCCTTGATGACCTGCATTACTAGTCATTCCTTTGATCACTGAAGATGTCCCAGGAATGATTGTTATCTTCATCAAGAGATGTGTCTCTGCCATGTACAACCGCCGAACTTATTTCAACAACGCATCCGCCTTTCCTTCCACCCTTAGATCCGAACTTCCCAATGAAGTGATCGTTAGATGGGCCATTAGAAACTTCCACTACGCTATTCTGATAACATTCTCTGCTTTGACTTCACCCTAGGTGAATTATGAGGAACCCATTGATCCTTCTATCTTGTCCCAACTGTCTTCGGTGATTGCTCTTTCACTCTTGCTTGGGCATTGTCTTCACCTCAGCTCTGATACCATGTTAAGTTTAGGTATGTTCTATGCTAGAGCAATTTATTTAAATTTTCACAGTTAGCAATCACATCAGCATTATGTAGAAATTTTGAATAATTTAACACATATTCAACAGAGATTATCCTGATCATGTACTATCGTGGAAAACATACACAATACATAAGCTCCTCTAAGTTGATCATCAATATAGCAGCATCAATAACAATAAAACATCAAGAGCATTCACACATTAACACAGTATGTATCCCGGGGAAAGCATCTCGCTAAAAACCACAACTATCTGTATATTAATGATTGAGTCATGTAACATTACAAAGTACAATGCTTATCACAAGCAATCCAGTACCAGCTCCACCTGTTACACACAATACAGCTCAGATCTGAATCAATCTCTGGCTCAAAATCTCTTCCGCTGCTTGCCTGCCTCTGCTGCTCAATACCTGCACAAGAATCGGTGATAATACCAAGGCAGCCACGTCTTTCCTTGGCTAAATCACGTATGAACAAGCTACAATATGTGCAAACTCATTGGCATACTCAATCCCCTGATTTGTGCAAGATCTGGTGCACAACTATAGTCACAACTGATAGCAATCTGATTCTCTAACACCTGTCCCTGCTGAACTGACATGCACTGACATGCAACTGAGTTAACTGATGTATTCATTAGTTGTATTATGAGTTAATAACTTGTGAATTAATTAATAACTAATTCACCCAACTCATCTCTAGTCTATTCGCCAGTTAGACTAAATACAGCCAGTTTAACAAAGCTAAACTGAACACAACTCCATCAACTGCACCTCCAGTCCACTAAACTCAACTCACTTGAGTTCTAACTGAAGTCACGCATGCAAATATTCAACTAACCCATAAGAACCACGTATTTCCTTCATGCAATTGCATGTGCCACATCCGTAGCTCGAACTGAAGTGCTCCAAGAGAATAAGATTAAGTTTATAGTCCAAATATTATTGTGAGATAATAATATTTGACTTTTCTATTTTTGACGGCCAGTCTAAAAATAGACTTGATCACTCACACTGTGATCACTCACACTTTCATCAAAAATAGAAGTCCATCTATTTTCTCAACTTGATCAATCATCCATAAACAACAACCTGCAATCCATAGACATGATCCATATGTCTAAAAATAGACATAGTCT
>APFE031429361.1:208609-305946 GCA_000404065.3 Pinus taeda | reverse complement strand
GTATGTTTACTTATATATGCATTTGTATGGTTAACACACATCTGGTCCTGTGTTATTTATGAATATAGATCTTTGTTCTTCGATAGTAGTATGTTGATGTGATTCCACTGGTGCTCTTTGAAGTTGGGAAGACGAAGAAGAAGCGGTGAAGCTCTATCAGGAAAGAGAGGAGTCAAACAAGGAAATCAAGCGCAAGACTAAGGTTGGTCTCCTTGGTTCCACTCTTATCTATTTTCATAAAGGAAAACGAAAGTAGACTTTACTTGTTTGTTTCTAAGATAGCTACCAGTCTTAGTGGGAATAGCAGCATCCGAGTGGACACTATTCCTGGTAACAATAGTCCTTTGATCTTTTTCTTCCTTTGTCAGTGTTTTCATGCCTTCTTTCGAGAGATGTCTTTAATGGATCTTGTCAGATAGTGATTCTTTCTGACCGTGGTGTTCTTCATATGCTTGATCTATTTCTTCATTATCTTCTTCTCAGATGATTAGTCAACCACCTTATACTCCTTATGGGAGAAATTCTTTATGTTTACCTTCATTGCATTGTAGTACATGCCTTTGAGCATGTCATTGGTGAAAGAGATCCTTTTACACTTGACCATTTCATAGAACTATTCCCATGACCCAATAATATATATATGATTACACGACTTAATATTTGATGCATACAGACCTCATCTTGGTTTTTCTTTGATCATCTCAACTTCATTTGATGGTTCTCCTTGACTGGTGTAGCCTTTCTTGCTTCATCTTTTCTTGCCTGCATATCATCCTTTCTTGAATCCCATGAATGGGACTTCCAATGAGACATCTACTATTATTTATGAAACTTCTTTTGAAGATTCTATTAGAGGATCTTGAAGACCCTTATCTTGCAAAATTTTCTTCCTTTTGATGATAGAGGACTTCTAAGATTTTTTAATCACGATCAATTATTCTTTCCTTGTGGATGAGGTCCTATAATATGTATGTTCCTTCTACATGAATATCTTGAGCTATATCTACACCATGTTCCTATATTCTAGAAGATATCTTTAACCATGCATTCTATTCTATTTCTACATGCTCCTATACTACTCAAAACTTTGAAATAAAACTTAAAATAAAGAGGTTGGCTTAGTCATAGTAGAGATCTGGAGGATCTTCCTTCTTCTGCTTATTGTCTTCTTCTTTCATTTCTTGAGTTACATGAGCTTCCTCCCTTGTTCTCTTGGTGTTGTTGTCCTTATTAAATTTAGGACAATCCCTTTTGTAGTGTCCACATTCTTGGCATCCAAAGCATTGGACTTTGGACATATCTCTATTGCTTTATCTTAACAGACCAAATTTTCCCTTTCTCTTGGTCATGGTAGCAAATGCTTGCTCCTTTGATCCTACATCATCTTTTTCTTTAAGTCTAGTCTCGTCTATCTTGCATAAAGGCCATAGCTCACTTGGTGGGGTAACTTCCTTCCTAGCTCTTGAAGTTGATCCCTCAGGTCAAACATCTTCATGAAGTAGGGAGATATTCCTTCCTTTGATATCTTCTTCTTGTACAAATCATTACGTACAGATATCACTTCTCCGGCTGTGCTTACCAAGAATAACTTTATTAGCTTGTCATAGGTTTCTTTTGATGTTTCAAATTTTGATACATACGGAATGAGAGAGTCCTTTATAGATTCTATTAGAAACCTTTGAGCTCTTGTGTCATCCTTATTGTACTTGGCTAAGGCTTGAGTTTCTTCCTTAGCAGGGATAGTGATATTCCCTTTGATGTGATCTAGAAGTTCATTCTCTTTGAGAAGTAAATCAGTCCTCTTCTTCCATGCAAGGAAGTTAGTGGTCCCAACCAATTTGTTGCTTCCTTTGCAAAAATACATTGAGGTATATTCATAAGGGGGCCTATACTTACTTGATAGAGTTTGAGATGTAGTGGACTTGCTTTCTTCTTAAAGACTTGATGGCTTGCCTTCCTTCGATCTTGATGTTCTTCAAGTTGCTTTCTCCAAATGTACTTTCTTGATGATGAGATTTTGTTAGGGTCCAACCTTAACCCCCTTATTTATGTAATAGGGTCGAGTCATAGTTATAGTTAGTTAAAGAGTCAATAAAGCCCATATTAATAATTGCAAGTGGTTGACCCACATTTAAAGAAAGGGACCATAGTTAGTTGCAAATGGGCCATGGTATTAGATAGATGGTATTAATAGAACCATGGTACTGACCCATGGTATTGCATCTATGAATCCTATCTAAAGGATATAGACTCCCCATTGAGGAGCGTCATGTCTTATTCTGTAATTGAGCCCTGCTCTATTGGAGGTTGCCTTGTTGAAGAGGCAAGTGAACATTGCTTTCATCTCTGAACAATAAAATACATGCTGTTATTTCTCGTTTTGTTTTGTGTTATGGGTTGTATTTCTTCACATATTTGGTATTCTAGCATCTTCTCATAGGTCAAGAGCATAACAAGTGGTATCAGAGCACTTTCCAAGGCTGGTGGTATCTCCATTTGTAGCAGATTTGTTTTTTGGCTAGAGATGTGTTCCGCCGTCTTTAAACCACGGGATGGTGGTATAATTTTAACTATCATGCTACCACCAAGATGACTCCATATGAAGCAATTTATGGTCAACTACCCCTTCACCTACTTCTTATATCCCTGGATGCTCTAAGGTACAAGTAATGGATCAACTCCTATAGAACCGTGCAACCATGCTCGCCCACCTCAAAGATAATCTCCATCAAGCTCATAATCGCATGAAGCAACAGGCAAACCAACATCTTTCAGAGTGCACATTTCAAGAAGGGGATCAAGTATTCTTGAGGTTGCAACCATACAAGCAAACATCACTCAAAGACAAGGGTCGTTAGAAATTATCTCCAAAATTCTACGGACCATATCAAATACTTCAGCACATTGGAGAAGTAGCCTACAAGCTAGCCTTTCCACCCACTGCAAAAATCCATCCCATCTTCCATGTATCATGCCTCAAGAAAGTGGTAGGGAATAATTGCAGAATTCAAACCAGTCTACCGGAATTGGATGAAGAAGGCTCAATCTAGCTCCAACATGAATAGGTTCTTAACACACGCGAATGGAACCTGCACCACCACATGATCAAGGAAGTCCTTGTAAAGGGGAAAGACGCCTCTCCAAAAGATGCAACATAGGAACCAGCCACTATTCTTCAGTAATTTCGGCAGCTTCAGCCTTAAGGACAAGGTTGATTTTATGGGGGAGGGCATGTTAGGGTCCAAACCTAACCCCCTTATTTATGTAATAGGGTTGAGTCATAGTTATAGTTAGTTAAAGATTCAATAAAGCCCATATTAATAATTTTAAGTGGTTAACCCGCATTTAAAGAAAGGGACCACAGTTAGTTGCAAATGGGCCATGGTATTAGATAGATGGTATTAATAGAACCATGGTACTGACCCATGGTATTGCATGTATGAATCCTATATAAAGGATAGAGACTCCCCATTAAGGAGCATTGTGTCTTATTCTGTAATCGAGCCCTACTCTATTGGAGGTTGACCCCTCGAAGAGGCAAGTGAACATTGCTTTCATCTCTGGATAATAAAATACATGCTATTATTTCTCATTTTGTTCTATGTTCTAGGTTGTATTTCTTCGCATATTTGGTATTCTAGCATCTTCTCACGGGTCAAGAGCATAATAGATTTGATTGATGAATTGTAGCTTGATGTAGGTCCCTCTTTCATTTTCTCTCCATGTAGGTGCCTTTATATAAGGCTTTTCTTCTTGTTTTGTAGTATTCCTTGATGAATAGTAGATAGTAGACCTTCTTGTCCTTGGTGTGATTGAGACTTCTTGGCTTGATGCTTCAACCTTGTAGATGTTCTTGCGATTTCCTTCTTAGATGGGTCACCTTATGAGTGTTCTTGAGATGCCTTTTCCTTGATGTGTCACCTTATGCTCTGAAACCATGTTGAAGAATCTAGGGCAATTAGATATAGTAGGATTCTTCTAGACTTGATAACAATTTGTGAAACACTTTTAAAATTTATCTTGTTAGCTTAGTATTCTTCTCTTCTTATTAATGCATGTGTGTTTACTTCATCAAACTACTGTCAAAACACAAGAAACAAGAACACAAGAACACAATATGTTGGCTCTCTGCCAAGGGAAAAACCTCTCTCTCTTAGAGAGGAAAATCCTTTCGGAATTTCTCTTATTTAAGCTTATATTGATAAATGCCAAACCCTAGACCCTTGACAAGAATATCCTCCAAGCGCAAGTAAAGTCCTTTCTCCTTCCTACACTTTGTTTCCCCTGCACTTCGTCCTCCTTCTTCTGGCACTTCATTCCCTGGCACTTCATCCTTCCTTCGACTCTTGATAGTTCTTGGTATACTAGCCCTAGAAGAGACTCCAACCTTTGATCCTTAGTGAGATCCTTTACCAATCAAGACACTTTCCTTATCTTGACTAACTGAGCCTTTTCTTGATGTGAGGTTGCAGAATTGATTTGACAGTATTGCAGCCCTAGTTTCTCGCACATGTGAGAGCTTTCTGTAGAATTTTGTACAATTTTCCTACAAATCAACTAGCTCTGATACCATGTAGAAATTCCCATTGTAGATCACCTAGTAATTCCTAAAGCAAAACACTTGATCTACTTATACAAACAATTTAGCAGAAGCTTAATCAACCATGAGAAACACCAATAAGAACACATATAACTAATATGGAGAAATCAAACACACATAACACAGAAGATATAACTAGGGGAAAGCACCAGCCTAAAACCCATCTTTGTATTATCATACAAGTGGAAATATAGTCTGGATTACACAAAGCCTTTCTCGGAAGTTATCTAGCTCTTAGTACAATCCCTCTACTGCTGATAGATAGTCAAAGGCTTCTCACAAACCTTCTCCTCTGGCCTCCAAGCCTCCTATTTCCTTGTGCAGTTTCCTTGGGGTCCAGTGTTACCACTTGTGTGAATTGGCCTCTTCACACACTCACTAACCTCTTATCTAATTGCACAAACTTGAAGGAGATAAATCCTCATCATGGATAAGCTTCCTTTATAAAAAAAATATTCATCCAACTGATAGTACATTGTCCCTTCTCTTATCTCAACTGGGTCTCTGTCTGAACTCCCATGCATCAGTTATCCATGAGAGAATACTCAGTTATTTGAAAATAATAGATGTCACATGCATGCAAGCATCAACAAACTGTATCTCATTAACAACTTGTTAAATTAATCTAATTGAACTTGACTAAGTTAAACTAAGTCAACTGATCCTCTCAATATAGAACTCATCCTTAATTCCTCAATCAATGGAGCAAATGAAGGATGCATTCCCCAATCAGTGGAGAAATTATTGCATGTTCTCACAAAGACTTCAAGTTTGATTTTCCTTAACTAATTAACTCATGGAGAATTAATTAATTAATATTCAAACTGCTAGTAAGATCAAATTCGAATTTACTTCCTATTTTAGACTAGGGATTGTCTAAAAATAGGAATCCAACTTGAACTTCTAAAAATAGAACTTCTATTTTTATCACTTCCATTTTTCATTCCCTGTTACCCAATCCAGCACTGATGCCCAAACTGTTATTTTTAGCACTTCTATTTTTAGCAATTTCTTGTTACCAATTTTCAACACTCCCTCTCAACAAGAAAGGCTTCCTCCGAACCTGATCCTGTACCTCTGGAATGTTCTGCATGCAACACATCTACCAAGTGTGGTTGCTCCAGCAACTCTCGGAACAAAAAAACTCCCAACTGACCACTCCGTTGGGATAGAAACATACTCTAATGCTGAAGATCTACCTGCTACTGACAAGTGCTCCCTCTCTGACCTCTGCGCTACTGCAACATTTCCATGCATCTCGCACCGTTGCACCCTTCTCTGTGCTACCTTGCACTGTGCAACATACTTGTGCCTCTCACATTGCTGCAACCTACATGCTTTGCGTTGTCCTAGGATTCTGTGCACTATAGCTCTCTCTGTCGCTCCATCCACATCTGTCTCTACCCAATCAGTCAATTCCTACTACTCCACATCAGGGCTCCTTTAGCAAGGTCTCATCCAAGAGATTGGGTACCTCAAGGATCCTGCCCCCCTCCATGGGACGATCACTCCATATCGCCCCACCTCCTACCTGGAGGTATGGCTGCATGTGATCCCTTTGCCCACCTGGATCAAAGTTTCCCCCTACTGGAGGTCTCTGCATGAGTAGATATCTCCACTCGATCTCCTCTCAACTTCCCCTGTTGTGGCCGCTCCACAACCTCCAGAAGCTACTGCACCAATTGTGGCTCCTCCACAATTGTCTGAGAATTCTTCTAGCGTTGCATGTTGAGAGTTAATATACTCTCCCTCTCAACCACCAAGTCTATAACCTTTGCCTTGCTCCTCAAGGCTTTGCATGCATCTTGTACCCCAAGTGCATACAGGTTCTTGGCTAGCACACCAATCTATTTCCACTTTCCCACCATCACGAAATTTTTTAGAAAAAGAGCTGATTTTAAATTAGTGACATATCCCTCATCCGAACTCTGATTCAGCCGATTTTTTTATTTTTTTGGTATTTTTCCACAAGGAATCCAAATCTGCTATTTATTTTTGAAAATTTTGTACAGAAATTTTCAGATCTTCTCTGCAAACTCTCGGCCCAAAACTCAAAACTTTGAAATCTCCTCTCAATGTATTGTTCTCTCCTTGATCACCTGTGCTCTGATACCATGTAGAATTTTGTAGAATTTTCCTACAAATCAGCTAGCTCTGATACCATGTAGAATTTTTCTACAATCAGCTAGCTCTGATAACATGTAGAAATTCCCATTGTAGATCACCTAGTAATGCAATGTACCAAAGCAAAACACTTGATCTACTTCTACAAACGATTTAGCGGAAACTTAATCAACCATGAGCAACATCAATAAGAACACATATAATTGATATGGAGAAATCAAACACACATAACATAGAAAATATAACCATGGGAAAGCACCAATCTAAAACCCCATCTTTGTATTATCATACAAGTGGAAATATAGTCTGGATTACACAAAGCCTTAGCTCAGAAGCTATCCAACTCTCAGTACAATCCCTCTACTGCTCATAGACGGTCAAAGGCTTCTCACAACCTTCTCCTCTACCCTCCAAGCCTCCTATTTCCTTATGCAGTTTCCTTGGGGTCCAGTGCTGCCACCTGTGTGGATTGGCCTTTTCACACACTCACTAACCTCTGATCTAACTGCACAAACTTGAAGGAGATAAATCCTCATCATGGATGAGCTTCCTTTATAGGAAAAATATTCATCCAACTGCATTGTCCCTCCTGATCAAAACGGTCCTTTGTCCTAACTACCATGCATCAGTGATCCATGAGAGAATACCTAATCTGAAAATAACAGTTGTCACATGCATGCAAGCATCAACAAACTGTATCTCATTAATTTAACAACATGTTAAATTAATCTAACTGAACTTGACTAAGTTAAACTAAGTCAATTGATCCTCTCAATATAGAACTCATCCTTAATTCCTCAATCAGTGGAGCAAATCAAGGACACATTCCCCAATAAATGGAGAAATTATTGCATGTTCTTACAAAGACTTCAAGTTTGATTTTCCTTAACTAATTACCTCATGGAGAATTAACTAATTAATATTCAAACTGCTAGTAAGACCAAATTCGAATTTTACTTCCTATTTTGGACCAGGGACTGTCTAAAAATAGGAATCCAACTTGAACTACTAAAAATAGAACTTCTATTTTTAGCACTTCAATTTTTCATTCCCTGTTTCCCAATCCAACACTAACGCCCAAACTGTTATTTTTAGCACTTCTATTTTTAGCAATTTCTTGTTGCCAATTTTCAACAGTTTCCTTGTGTATTTGATCCTTTTCTTCTTCGCTTGAGAGAGAGTATTCTTCGCTTAATTAGGAGGCCTTTTAGGCCTAAGTTTCTAGACCAAACAATGAGATATGAGAAATTTTGATGTGGTTGTTTTCTTGAACACAGACAACCCTCCTTTCTTGCACATGTGACTACAATTCACCCTAAAAACAATCCCTATTGTTGGGTGTGGAGCCTGATTATCTTATGTATTCAAAGGTCTCAATCGGATGTATACCCTAGGAAGACTGTACACCCCTCCACGCAGGGGGGTGCGGGGGGGACTTGTACCCCTCGCAGGGGTTCGGGGAAGCCAATCCCCCCCGGTTGGGGGGTCTAAGGCTAGTGGTCCCCCGACAAGGGTTCAAGGGCAGCACCCCCGAAGCTAAAAATAGATGTAAAATTGCCTTGTAAAAGTATAGTAATTTCTAGTCAATCAGGGTCGTTCATTAGACGGATGATCTGACTGTAGAAGTTATGTTTAATTTAGGGTTTTTTGCCCTAGAAGGCAACCCCTCGCTATATATAAGGGAATCATATTGCGTCTATGTATCTTTGTATCCTAAGTGAGGAAGAGAGAGGAGATTGAGAGCGAAGAGGGTATTACAGCGGATCTGTTGTAGGTTGTATCTCTTTAAAGTTTGTTGGATAATAAAAAAAGGAAGGACTGGTTGTTTCTCTGTGGACATAGCCCAAATTGGGTGAACCACGTATATATGTGTCTCTCTTGTTTTATGCATTTTCTGTGTTTATATTTCTACAATATTTTATGTGTTCCATTGCTCTGTAATATATAATTTTCTAACACCTTCAACTTCAGTTATGTCTCCTCCTTCTTCACTACACTAGAGGCTCCTTATCTCATTATGTCACTCTTTTCTCGACTCTTTTTCTCGCTGATTTCAAAGATGTGATGGCTTATAATTGAAGGAGAGGAAAACCTATATATATATATAGTATTGTCCCTCCCTTAGGCCGATTTGATTTTTCTTCATCATTTTTGCTCCTTTTGGTGATGTTGTTGCATGGAGAGGACTTGACTTTTCTTGGAGGGATATATTTTGACTCTTATACAAATATATGCATGGTGTAACATGCCCTTAAGGGTATTCAACATTTTCTTTTGACTCTTTGACTTACCTATAGCACTTTGACATGTGCTATACCTACTTCAATGAGAAAGAAACTTATTGCTAAATTTAACAAAAATAATATTTCTTTTCTTGAATAAATACATATATCAAAATTACATTCCTGAAGACCAAACCTCATTACACTTTCTTCAACACTCCCTCTTAACTAGGGAGATATTCTTATTTGAAGAATTCACATAAGAGAAACCAGATTGGAAATCCATCTGTTATAGCATCATAGTAACAAACATTTTTCATACCAAGGCCTTGACTAACAGCTCTATCTCTCATAAGATCAGAGCAAAATGTGGATGAGACCAATGACTTATAGACACCCTAGTCCTTGTCTCTCAAGGTACATACCCACCCGGGTGTTCACTGAGTATAACATTCTAGGACTATTATTGTCTTGGGTTCCCAACCCTCTAAGAATATCAGTCCTCTTGCCTACTCTTATCTT
This sequence comes from Pinus taeda, assembly GCA_000404065.3. Taxonomy (NCBI): domain Eukaryota; kingdom Viridiplantae; phylum Streptophyta; class Pinopsida; order Pinales; family Pinaceae; genus Pinus; species Pinus taeda. The sequence goes on along the minus strand of APFE031429361.1, from coordinate 296,478 downwards.
GGATGCCCTACACATCCTCAAAGAGCATCAGATTCCATATGATTACCCAATCCTCCCATTATTTCTTCCCAAGTGAAGATAAGAATGTTGTGTATATCTCTTCCTCTTAATTGAGGAAGACATGCCCAAGTTTCCTCTGACAAGGAATTTGCCCAAGCTCCTTTGTAGTTGGGAACTTGTTAGAACTCCCTCTTAGCCAGGGACTTGTTCATTCATCAACAACTTCTTCTTCGTGGGTCCTTCAACTACTTGATATCCTTCTTTCCTTCAATGTCATGAAGCCCTTGTTTGAACTTCTTCTTGGTAGGACACCGACCATCGATCACTTTCCTTCTTGATTTGTCATGTCATTGCTCCCTTCGTGGAAAGTGGCCTTCTTGATATCAGGTCCTCTTGTCATTTGGATAATCCTTTGTCATCTTTTCTATGCTTCATAATACTTTTCACATGGATGCTTATTTGTACTTGCTTGTTCCCATACTTTGATTTAGTAGCCCTTCATGACTTCCTCCTAATATTTCTTCAATGTCAAATGGTGCTTTTTCTAGATGGCTTCTTCATCATGACATCTTTGTAAAGTTGAATCATTTATCTACACCTTAATAACTCCAGGGCCTTCACATGTGTCAAAGATCCTCTGATCTTTTTCTTCCTTTGTCAGAATTGTCATGCCTTTTTTCGAGAGATGTCTTTAATGGATCTTGTCAAATAGTGATTCTTTGTGACCATGGTTTTCTTCATATGCTTGATCTCTTTATTCATTAGCTTCTTCTTGGATGATTAGTCAACCACCTTATACTTCTTGTGGGATAACTTCTGTATGTTGACCTTCATTGAATTGTAGTACATGCCTTCGAGCATGTCATTGGTGAAAAAGATCCTTTTACACTTGATCGTGTCATAGAACTTTCTCATGGCTCAATAATAATATATATATATATATATATATATATATATATATATATATATATATAATATAATAGATATAGATATAAGATAATATAGGATGGCATGACTTAATCTTTGATGCATACATACCTCATATTGATTTGATTTGATCATCTCTGCTTCATTTGATGGTTCTCCTTGATTGGTGTAGCCTTTATTGCTTCATCTTTTCTTGTCTGCATATCATCATTTCTTGAATCCCATGAATGGGACTCCCAATGAGACATCTGATCTTATTTATGAACCTTCTTTTGAAGATTCAATAAGAGTATCTTGAAGACCCTTATCCTGCAAATGTTTCTTCCTTTTGATAATAGAGGCCTTCTAAGATTTTTAATCACGATCAATTATTCTTTCATTATGGATTAGGTCCTATAATAGGTATGCTCCTTCTACATGAATATCTTGAGCTATATATACACCATGCTCCTATATTCTAGAAGATATCTTTAACCATGCATTTTATTCTATTTATACATGCTCCTATACTACTTAAAACTTTGAAATAAGACTTTAAGTAAAGAGGTTGACTTAGTCATAGTAGAGATCTAGAGGATATTCCTTCTTTTGCTTCTTGTCTTCTTCTTTCACTTCTTGAGTTACATGAGCTTATTCCATTTTTCTCTTGTTGATGTTAACCTTATTAAGTTTAGGACAATCCCTTTTGTAATGTCTATATTCTTGGCATCCAAAGCATTGGACTTTGGACATATCTCTATTGCTTGATCTTAGTGGACCAAATTTTCCAAATTTCCCCTTTCTCTTGGCCATGGTAGAAAATTCTTACTCCTTTGATCCCACATCATCTTTTGATTTGAGTCTAGTTTCCTCTATCTTGCATAGAGACCATAGTTCACTGAGTGGGGTAACTTCCTTCTTGGCCTATATGCTTGATGTGAAGTTGCCCCAATCCTTAGTAAGAGCATTGAGTACTACCATTGTCATTTCTCTATCAGACATGACTTCTCCTAGCTCTTGAATTTGAACCCTCTTCTCATAGATCTTCATAAAGTAGGGAGTTATCCCTTCATTTGATATCTTCTTCTTGTACAAATCATTTCATAGAGATATCACTTCTTCAGTTGTGCTTACCAAGAATAGCTCTATTAGCTTGTCATAGGTTTCTTTTGATGTTTCAAATTTGGAGACATAAGGAATGAGAGAGTCCTTGATAGATTATATTAGAATCCTTTGAGCTCCTGTCTCATCCTTATTGTACTTGGCTAAGGCTTGAGTTTGTTCCTTAGCCGGGATAGTGATATTCCCTTTGATGTGATCTACAAGTTCATTCTCTTTGAGAAGTAAATCAGTCCTCTTCTTCCATGCAAGGAAGTTAGTGGTCCCAACCAATTTGTTTCTTTCCTTGCAAAAATACATCGAGGTATATTCAAAAGGGGACATATACTTACTTGAAAGAGTTTGAGATGTAGTGGACTTGCTTTCTTCTTAAAGACTTGATGGCTTGCCTTCCTTCAATATTGATGTTCTTCAAGTTGCTTTCTCCAAATGGACTTGCTTGATGATGATATTTTCTTGATGACTTGTAGCTTGATGTAGATCCCTCTTTGATTTTCTCTCCTTAGAGGTGCCTTTATATAAGTCTTTTCTTTTTGTTTTGTAGTCTTCCTTGATGAATAGTAGATAGTAGACCTTATTGTCCTTGATGTGATTGAGACTTATTGGCTTGATGCTTTAAACTTGTAAATGTTCTTGAGATGTCCTTCTTAGATGAGCCACCTTATGAGTGTTCTTGAGATTCCCTTTCCTTGATGTGTCACCTTTCACTCTGAAACCATGTTGAAGAATCTAGGGCAATTAGATATAGTAGGATTATTTTGGACTTGATAACAAATTGTGAAGTACTTTTACAATTTATCTTGTTAGATTAATCTTCTTTTCTTATTATTAATGCATGTGTGTTTACTTCATCAAACTGCTACCAAAACATAAGAAACAAGAATACAAGTTGTTGTCTCTCTGCCAGGGAAAAACTTCTCTCCCTTAAAGAGGAAAACCCTTTCAGAATTTCTCTTATTGAAGCTTATATTGATCAATGCAAAACCCTAAACCCTTGACAAGAATATCCTCCAAGCACAAGTCAAGTCCTTCCTCCTTCCTACACTTTGTTTCCCCAACACTTCATCCTCCTTCTTCGGGCACTTCATCCTTCTTTCAACTATTGATAGTCCTTGGTGATTATCTCTAGAAGAGACTCCAACCTTTGATCCTTAGTGAGATCATTTATAAATGAAGACACTTTCCTTCTCTTGACCAACCGAGCCTTTTCTTGATGTGAGGTTGCAGAATTGATGTGACAATATTGCAACCCTAGTTTCTCACACGTGTGAGATGTTTCCTTGTGTATTTGATCCTTTTATTCTTCGCTTGAGAGAGAGTCTTCTGCGCTTAAGTAGGAGGCCTTGTATGCCTAAGTTTCTAGCCCAAATGATGAAATATGAGAAATTTTGATGTGGTTGTTGTATTGACCGTAGAAAACCCTCCTTTCCTCACATGTGTGACTACAATTCACCCTAAAAACAGTCCCTTCAACTTCGCTTATGTCTCCTCCTTCTTCATTGCACTAGAGGCTCCTTATCTCACTTTTCCTTCTCTCTTTTCTCAACTCTTTTTCTCGTTGATTTCAGAGATGTGATGGCTTATAGTTGGAGGAGTGTACAACCTCTATATATAGAGGATTGTCCCTCCCTTAGGTCGACTTGAGGACAGTAGGCTGAATTGAGTTTTCTTCATCGTTTTTGCTCCTTTTGTTGGTGTCATTTCATGGAAAGGAAGTGACTTTGCTTGGAGGAATATCTTTTGACTCATACAAATATATACATGGTGTAATATGCCCTTAAGGGTCTTCAACATTTTATTTTGACTCTTTGACTTACCTATAGCACTTTGACATGTGTTAGACCTACATTAATGAACAAGAAACTCATTGATAAATATAACAAAATTAATATTTCTTTTCTTGACTAAATAAAAATATAAAAAAGGTGCATTTATGAAGACCGAACCTAGTTACACTTTATTCAACAAATGGTTCCTTGACATTCTTTCTACTAGCACATACCTAACATACACCTTCATGATCCACCTGAATCATGGGAATCCCTATAGCCATCCTGCACAAGTCAGGAAAAGCCTTGTAATGAAGGTGTGCAAATATCCAATTCCAAAGCTCACATTGATTAGTAGTATCATGGACCAATGCTTGGATTGGTCGTCCACAAATTCTGCATATACCTTCATTTCTAACACTGAGTGTGAAGGATGATCTCAAATTATATTTCCTTGGCTAGGAAATGAATTTTCAATTCATGAATGCAACTCTAAAGCCTTTGTCTTCCATAGAAGAAATGGTGACAAGATTCGTCTTCAAGCTTGGCACATACAACACATCTTGTTAATGAATGGATTGACCAAATTCAAAGTGAAAAGAAACAAAACTAGACCATTTGATAAGATGAGAAGAATTATCCCCAAGTAGAGTTTTCAAATTGGAATCCCTCTCAAACAAATTTTAGAGGACTTCATGATACCCAATAAATTGTCTAGATGCTCCACTATCCACTAGCCAGATATCAATGCTATCTGAAGATGAGCTAGAAAGCGCAACAACAAGATAATATTTATATCGAGTATTAGCAACATTATTTGTATATTGTGTGTTCTTGTACCTCTTTTGAGGGCATTGGGTCTCTTCAACGCTTGCATGGGTAGTAAGACCTCTTCCTCTCCTTTTATTGTTGAAGTTGTTGTTGTTGTCATTATTGTTGATGTTGCTAGGCCTTTGAGCATTTCTTCTATCAGGATAATCTCGAGCAATGTGGCCAAATTTGTCACACCTATAGCATTAGACTTTGGACAAGTCCCTTCTATTATTGTTGAATGTTCACAATGGCTTCCATTTCAAAGGTCTTCCTTTTCTTTTTCCTTTCTTGACATTGTTTGCAAATGATATAGGTTCTCCTTCCTCTTGTCTTTGAATTATTCCTCTGGAAATGAGCGTGGATTCCTCTTGAGTACAATTTCCCAAAATATCATCAAATGTATGGAGCTCTTTCCTGCAACTAATTCATGTAATGAATGTCTCCCAATACATGGGGATTCCTCCAAGGGTCATCTACGCCAATACTCTATCAAGTATGACTTCACTAATGGAAATAAATTGATCTCTTATTTGAGAGATCCTCATGAAGTATGTTGTTATAGATTCAAATTTTATCATCTTGATGTCACGAAGTTGACTCTTCAAATAAATGACTTGGCTAAGATTTTTGACCTCATACTTCCCAATCAGTTTTTCATGCATCTCCTTTGACTTTTTCATCTTGGACACATAAGTGATGAGATGATACCAAAGAATAAATAATGATATTCTTGGCCTTGATCTCACCCTTCTTGTACTTAGACTTGACACTGACATTGGCATTCTCAAGAGGTTCAAGTACATGGACCTGCATATATTCCATCTCATCATTCTCTTCAAGAGTAAGATCCAATCTAGCCCTCCATGTTGTAAAGTTGGAGGAAACATTCAACTACTCTTCAATCTTAAAGTAGGAGGTAGTCATCTTGTCCAAGAGAGAGTTGATCACCAATCAAAAAAATAGTGTATCAAAAGGGTGCTCTCTAGTCTCCTTAGGTTAACCTTCAACTCAACTCTAATACCATGTTAATTTTTCAATGTGTTTTATGCTCATATAATCACTTAAAAAATTTCATCCAATTTCATTCACCCTAGTAACAATTAACCAATTATAGATAGAATATTAAATATTAAATTCACAAAAGAAGATAGCCAAGCAAAATGAGACATAGAGATTTCGGTCAAAGACCAAGGAAAAACCCCACAAGGGGGAAAACCCGGAATCAATTCTTCTTATTTTATTAGTAAATCAATGTTCAACATGAAATACATAATCCAACAGTACATACATCAACCATTCAAATTCATTTCTTTGACTCTCCAAGTAAACCAATCCAAAACTAGACAATAATGAGAGAGAAAGTCAAATCTAGTCACAAATAACAATCTGCAATATAGGGCGAAAATGTAGGCTTGTGAAATTAAATCAACCACAATCAAGAACTTGTAAAAGTCAATGGTCAAATCAACCTATAAAAATTCGGTCAATCCAGTAGATTTTTTAGCCTTCCTTCCTTAGTCAAACTCATTCAAAACATAGATAAATTCCTCCTGCAATTTTGGTCAAAATGCCTCATTCAAGATTCGTTCAACCACAGTTAAATATTTAGCCTTCAAAACATATTAATCAAACAAAAAAAGAAGAGCTTGGTCAACAGAATTCGACACTGGTCAATGCAAGTAGAAACAAATTAGAAAAGGCAACTTCAATAAAAAAAATCTCTCTTTCTCCTCCTTCGGACACATGAACTCGTCCTGCAATTTCAGAGATGATTTGTGATGTGATGATGATGCTCCAAATGGTGTTCAATGAATGTCTATTTATATGTGCTTTTGGAGGGACAAATTCTCCTTGTGGGGCCAACTTGTTGACTTGGAGGCTAACTCAGTCAAAGTCATAAAAATGAATTTTCTTCATTAATTGGTGATGAAATTTCTGACTGTAGCTGCCTAATTTTCAGCAATAATAAACATGAGTGTTATAGAAATATTTGGGCACTGCAACCCCAATCACATATGTCCATAAACCAAGGGATTCTAAACCCCTAAAAGTGTTGTTTGATACCCTAAAGGAACAAGGTCAATTGATTACATCATTTCCCAGAAGTTCTCCCTAAAAAACTGGTCAAAACTGGACCATACAGACTGCTCAATGTTGAGGGTGTGATGCATCTCACTTGTTACACATAGAGGGTGCGATGCATACTGAAAATTATTTTTGTAGGGTGTGATGAGCGAGAGCGGACAAATGGCAGAGGTAGTTTGCTAGGTGGAAACCCTGAGAATATTCTAGAAACTACTCATTTGACACTTGCCTCTCTGAATTCGCCCAGGGATGAGTAAGAGATCATGAAATCTCCAAATGGAACCAAGAACTATCAGAGAAATGAGACTAATCAAAATCCCAGAATCTGACTCACCCACCTGCAAATATCTATATATGGATCCCTCATCTTAGAGATCCAGAGGCTGGAATTTTGTATTTTTGTAAGGAAGTGTTGTTGGTTTCTCTGTGAAACATTGTAGTGTTGGGTGATCTAGATTTTCATGAGGTGAAGAGGGCTTTCATGCTGGGAGGATGGCGCTGGGTCAGACTGCTGGGTTGTAATTCTCTCTTCTACTACTTTTATCAATAAAGCTATTTGAGTTTTCCTCCATATTCTTGTATATTTCTGAATCTTGTATTGATGTATGCATTTGTATGGTTAATATACATCTGATCCTATATTTCTTATGGTAATAGATCTCTATGCTTTGATGTTATTATGTTTCTTGGACTCTATAGGTGCTCTTTGAAGCGGGACAAGTGAGGAAATAGTGGTGAAGCTCTATCAAAGGGGGGAGAAAACAAGCAAGGAGCTAAGCGAAAGACTGAGGTTGGTACTCTCTACTTCTCTCTCATCTATCTCTCATAAAGGGAAACACAAGTAACTTTAGTTTGTTTGTTTCTAAGATAGCTACCCGTCTTAGTGGGACTAGCAACTCTGAATGGACACTAGTTTTCCCGATAACAATGAGCTTCTCTTAAAACATATTGAAAATATTATGGAAGCTATGCAATTTTCTAATCATACTCAAGTCATGAATAAGGCTACACACATATGTCATGGGTGCATACATAGGAAGCAAATATCATTTAGGTTTCATAGATAAACCTACCTAAACTTATTTAAATATCATATAAGGAAATGGTGAAAATAATAGAAAAAGGACTATGCTTTGGTTGTGACAACAAATGGTCAAGAAGGCATAAATTTCAAGATATAAAATTTTCCGTCTTGGATAATAATAATGAAGAGGAAATGGAGGATTCTACACGAATGAATGAGGAAGAAATTTTCAACTTAAAAGAGTAGGAAATAGAGGCCAAAATTGTGCACAATATTGATTCAAATAGGTGGGAATTATATGTTCATGCATTGGTAGGTTTTTCAACACCTTCAAGCCTTAATATTACAGGTTACATTAATAAGCAAAAGGTCATAGTGGTTATTGACTCAAGCAGTACCCTTAACTTGATTGACAAAATATTAGCAATTTGCCTCAATCTCTTTGTATATCCAATGACAAATTTTCAATTTTTAGTTTCTAATGGGGGAAGTATTCATTGTGGGAAAATTCCACAACATTAAACTAAGTATGGGAGAATATAATTTAAAAAACTGAATGTATGGCATTCCCATTGGAGGTGTATATATTGTTATATGGATTAAATGGTTGAGAATGTTAAGTACAATTCCTACAAAGTATGAGGAACTATTCATGACATTTGAATTGGAAGGAATTCGATATGAACTCGAAGGGTTAAAATTTGGACCTTATCAAGTCTTTAGCTCTCATAGGATGGAAAATCTCCTATAAAGGCTAGCAAGGGAGTTATGGTTAAACTTGATTCTGTTAAAGTAATGCAAGAAAATAAAAATAGTCTAGAGTAATTACAATACACTTTGGAACATCACATAAGCTCTCCCAAGAAATTCCTAGAGGTCTACCTCTATATAGATATAATGAACATTAAAAGAAATTAATATATGGAAGTATTCCTAATAAAAGGCCTTATAGATATCCTCGTTAACAAAATGGGGATATTCAAAAAATGGTACAAGCCATGTTAGAATAAGATATTATTCAACCTAGGAGTTCATTTTTAGCACCAATAGTGCTTATGAGGAAGAGAAAAAGATAATTATTGAAGGGTGTGCATTGATTATAGATATCTAAACAAAATCATCATTAAGGATAAGTTCCCCATCCCAAATATTTATAAGCTATTAAATAAGGTTCATGGAGTGGCTCATTTTACAAAGCTTGACCTTAAATTAGGATACCACCATATTAGATTAAAAAAATAAGACAGTCTCCAAATAGCTTTTAGAACACTCGGAAGGCACTATGAGTTATTGGTCATGCCTTTTGGGTTGAAAAAAAAAAATCAACCCCATCTTATATTTTTTTTTATTGACTGTATTTGATGATATACGTATCTATATGAAATCATGGGAATATCACATTATACAGGCAAATGAAGTTCTACGAATTCTTTATAACAATCAATTGTATGTAAAAAAAACTAAATGTGCTTTTGGGAAACAAGAAGTAGAGTATTTGGGTCATATTGTTTCAAAGAAAGGTGGACTCTCCAAAAATCCAAGTTATTATAAAATGGACAATTCGTAAGAACATCAAGAGTTTTTAATTTTTTTGGAGACTTATAGGATATAAATTTGTTACGAATTATACACACATTGCAAGCCCACTCACATCTCTATAAAAGAAAAATTCACCTGTATGGCATGATGATAATACTTTGGCATTCTCTCTCTTAAAGAATGCCGCATATTATACACCAATGTTGGAAACACCTGCTTTTTGTAAAAAATTCATAGTAGAATCTAATGCATTAAGACAAGGAATTGGAGAAGTATTGACACAAGAATGCAGACCATTGGCCTTTGAAAGAAAACAATTTAAAGGAAAAGATTTAGTGAAATATACATATGAAAAATAACTGGAAACAATTTTACATGCAATAAAAAAATCGCAATAGTATCTCATTAGGAGGCATTTTAAAGTCTAGACAAACCAAGATAGCATAAACTGGTTTTTGGAATAAATATTTTCATCACAAGATCAACAAGATTGGGTAGAAAAACGCACGAGTTTGATTATGATATAATCAACAAAAAAGAGGCCGGGGGGGGAGGGAGAGAGGAATGTAGTAGCATGTTCTCTTTCTATAATAGAATAAGTCTCAAGTTTATATTCTAGTACATCTTCTATTATTGTGTGGATGGAAGCCACTCATCATGAATGAAAAAAATGAAAATAGTACTAAACAAGAAAATACAATGTACAAAGGAAGGGATGAACTCTATGGAACATTAGGTGTGGAAGGGAGATATACTTTGGTACAAGGGTAGAATGTTTTTATTCCCTCAAACAAATTAAATAATCAAACATTAAAGGAGTCCCATTACTCTTCGGTAAAAGACATGTAGGATTCCTTGAGACATATCAAAAAGTCTGAAAAAAAATATATTTTTTTGGAAGGAATGAAGAAAGATGTTCAAATATTTATAAGAAAATGTCAAGTTTTCCAAAGAAATAAAGAAGAGAAAATGAAATATTTAAGGTTACTTCATCCATTACACATAAAATATGGGAATAAATATCAATGGAATTCATTACAGGGTTACCAAAATTTGAAGGTAAGGATGCCATTTTTGTGGTCATTGATAGACTCACAAAATATGTGCACTTTTGTGGAATTCAAAGTACATATACAACAAACAATGTGGAAGAAGTGTTCATGAAGCAAATTTATAGACTTAATGGTTTTTCTAAAGTAAAGGTAACAAATATGCAAAATTCATATGAATTTCTTGGAAAGAATTATGGAAAATGAGTGGAGAATTAATACTAGCTATGTGTTAAACATATCATCAACAAATATATGGTCAAACAGAAATAGCTAACACATGTTTAGAGGATTATCTACGATATTATTCTTCAAACAAGTATTCTCGGTGGATGAAGTGGCTTCCTCTAGAACACTGGTGGTATAATACCACCTATCACACATTTAATAAAAGGTCCCCATTTAAGGCCCTTTATGAATAACCAAATACAAGTATCTCATGCATTTTGTAAGATAAGACCAAAGTATAGGAAATATAGGAGTCACATATGAACTTTGAAAATTCTTAAATAAAACCTTCAAATGGCAGAAAATATAATGAAGCAACAAGCAGATCAACATTGAAATGAAAGACAATTTGAGGAAGGTGATTGAGTACTTTTGAGGTTACAACCTTATAAGCAATTTACACTCAAGCAAAAGAAGAATCATGAATTACATCCAAAATTTTATGGACCCTAAAATATTATTCACAGGATTGGACAAATGACATATGAGTTAGATTTTACTTCTTGAATTCATAAATATTTTCATGTCTCCTGCCTAAAAAAAGATTGGCACAAGCTATGCTAGTGCAAATAGAACTTCCAGAATTGGATGAAGGGAAGTTCAATACTGAAATAGAAAAATTAATAGATCAAAATTCTTTATCTGTTCGAAATAGAAACATTAAGGAGTACCTAATCAAATCAAAGAGCATGCCTCTAGAAGAATTTACATGGGAAAATGAGTAGTTTGTGAAGAAACACCCTTAATTACAAGCTTTGAGGGTAAAGTTTTTTTTAAAGATAACAACTATGCTAAGACCCTAATAAGAATTCATTATTAGTTTATTAGTTATGGTTAGGTCGACCTAGTAGTAGTTTACATTATGTCACTTTATCTCATATTTATAATAAAGATGACTTATTTGTATAAACATCATGTATTGTCTTATGGATTAGATTCATTGTAAAAGGAGGTTTCCCCCTTGCAGTGGATTGTTATTCATTGAATTTTTATCATTGTCTAGCATTGGTTCATATCAGGGAAAATAATAGATCAATTAAGGTTGTACGTTGTACTTAATTTGATGTTGGGCCTCCAATTTGATGATTATTTTCACCGTCACATAATCCTTTCCACCTGTGATATCCTATCCTTTCACATTTTCCTTTATCCTTTTAACACATTATTTGATGATTTTTAATAGAAATGGTATCTAAAGCTATAAGTTAAATATGTTACTCATTTAAATTCCATTAGCAATTTTTATAATGTATTAGGAGTTGATTATTGCTAATGAAGGTTTTTGGATAGTTCGGTTCATGTAGCTTATATGTAGTCTTGTAGCCGAACTCCATGGTTGGCATAAGCACGTGCCCTTAGAACCGAAATGAGCACATGGGTTTTCATGGTGACATCCCCAAGATGCTTTCTTACCCAACAAACTAAACCAATAGTCATCAACAAGTGCCCATCTTGGCATTCCACATCGACGACCAACCATAAAATAAAAGAGGAATGAATGGTTGACATCGCAGGTTTGCATATCAGATCTACCCAACTTGGATGCAGTTGCATGATCTCAAATCGGGCATCTTGTTATTTCACCATTATAAATTTGTACTACGGTTCATTGGATCGTTTGTTTCTTTCTTAGTTTATGTTTGCAACTATGAGCCTCATGAATGTCATATTATGTTTTGTGATGTATAAAAAAACAACACTAGGGTATTTGAACTTGACGAACAAGATCTACCATTGTTCTAATATTGTAAAACAATTTCGTTGGACCATTGGGAGCACTCTTGCGCATATATATCAATGTAATATGTGGGCTGATGAATATAATACTATTGTTGATTACCATTTTGTGCATAGTGTGGTGAATCTTGGTGTTATTTAAGTTTTTCTTAGGGAAACATTGCTAGTTGGTAAGGGCCCGCCAACCCAACACACTGCCTCTCTATACTTTTGTATTTCTAATGTAATTGTGGTCTGCCATTGAAGTCTTGTAATTGAAGGTTTGTGTATTTCTTCATTGATTTTAATTTTGTGGTATATTTATGGTTTTTGGACACCTGATGTGTGGTTTTCTTTGTGATACCAACTTCTTGATAAATATGTAATGTGTGGCTTAGTTATGTGAGGAACATGTTTAACATATAATGCAAGGATTTTCTTTGTAATGTTTGTACTTTATCCATGATACATTGATCCTCTCTGTGGTGATCCCAGTTAATATATAATGCAATGATTTGTTATGTTTGAATGGTGAATACTTGGTTGACATATGGCACATTTTAATGTCTACAACTTTCCTTAGATTTGTGAATCTAGGATTGAATAACTTAGACTAGCTATATAGTTGTGATATAGATTCAAAGATTGTTGATCTAATGATGGAAATGATGCAATAGTGTGGTTTCATTGTGTTCTTTTGATAATATGATTCCTTATTCTCTATTCCAGATTGCGTTCAAGTTTGCAAGGGTGAAACTGATCATTGAAGGACAATATCACGGTGTTGTAACCTTTCATCATTGTGGAAACACACTCTTTTCCTAAGTATGAATGACCGCAGTGAGTAAGGGAAGGTCCGTGCATCGAATGCCCAATGGTCACAATAGTTTAGGTACCTTATTTCATTTGTAGACTAATAAGCTTGTCCGCTAAAGGAAATTGACATTAAGGGAATTTTGAGGTAATAAATGGGCTTCAAAACAAAAAATGTACTAACAAAATCAAATTTAAAAAACCAATAAGATTGAATGTGATGATGTCATCCCTAGGGGTAAATATTTTTGGAGGGAAAAGAAGAAAACTACTATTTTTATAGTATTTTCGACTTATCTCCTTATGTGTTTATTCAAATTTCATGTGTATACACCCATTGTGTAGGTTTTAACCCTGTACAAAAATTATCTACAAATAGATTCTTAAAATAGAAAAATATACAATGGAGAGAACATAAAATATACACAGATATTTTCTCCTAAAACCCAAACTAGGAAAACCAGATTGATTTTTCATTAGATTCATTTCAATGTTACAATACATTATATACATGTCGAAGCATTCATAAACCCCAATCCATTAACCCTGGATTAGAACATCATTGTAGTTCCCTTGACCAGATCTACAAAATTCCATGGGAAGGAAACCATCATACTAAAACTATACGTGAAAACCATGCTCAAAACCATGGATAGGTATTTCCACCATCCTTGGGCCTTCCCCCCATCCTTGGGCCTGCCCAAATATTATTGGGTCCTTCACCTAATCATGGAAATAATATAACGCATACCCAACATGTTGGATGCAGAATTAAATTCCACATCGAATGAGTACCCATTCCACATACTTTTAACTAGAAAAGTATGTGGTGTGGGTACTCCTTGGATTTGGAATTAAATCCAACGATTTTCTACACATGAAATATGAGTAAACCCATAAGGATATAATCCAAAAATACAATTAAAAAACTAATTTTCTTTCTTTTCTTTTGAAAATGCATCTCTCTTATTTTATTATTTTAACTATTATTTTAGTATTTTTCTTAGGAGGCCCATTTCAGACCTCCAAATTCCCCTAATGAGTGCATTATAACTTTGCATGCAATGTTTGATTCCCAAAGTTCATAAATTGTTTGAAGAGGTTGTGATAGGTGAAGACTCTATAATAGGTACCTAGATGAGTACAACTCTTCTAGATTATCCTTTTTTTGTTAAAGCATTGTCAGGTGTAGAGGCAAGGCCCACTGAAGATGAGACTTAGAGACACTTGTAGGAATATTTTCATCCTTATAGAAGCAAATTATTCTTAGGACTGTCGCCCAATGATCAAACCTATTATGCATGATAGTGAAATTAGGATCCCATTGTGGTGGTAAGATAACAGAACTATTAATGCCTAAACCTCCACACATACAATGTAGTGCTTCTAAACTTATGCTCCTCAATTTAAAATTTTATGTTCTAAATTTAATGTCAATAAATTCACCCAGCGTTTGGTGTTGTTTCTAGGGAGGTGCTAAAAGGTTTAGGGCATTAGTAGCATAGTTTTTTTTTTTTTTTTTTTGCAAATGATTTTTCTTGATTTCTCCAACACCTAATACTTGGAGGAGTGAGAAGGTAAGATGGGAGGTAAGAAACTACACAACTAGTTTAGTGAGTCTCTATGAGCCCTTGTCATGTTGGTATAATGTTTTTATTTTATGAATGTGTGTTTTCTCTTAGTTTGGTTCGTGGAAAGGAAGAAGCTAATTCATTTCAATAGACAAATTGGTGACAACAAGGTCTTAGTAGTGTAAGGGCATCAAGTACATGATAAATTTTGTTTTGAAACTATTTTCTTTTAGCATATTTCATTCCTTTCTTTAAAAAAAACATTTTCAGGGTATTATAAGAACCTCTTTCCCCATACACTAATCCATGTGCTAGACGGGGATAAACAACCAGAAATAACTAGAACTCGGGATTGATCAGGAGTTTTGAATAATGTTACTTCAAGAACTTTCTTAGGTTCTATCCATTGTTGAAAAAATCTCTACCTCTTAAGAAGAGAAAATATTAGCAACAGTCAAGAGCATATATGCCTCCCTAGAAGTGATCCATGGGCCATCTCTACAAGAAGATATAGAATCCCTCTCTGAATTCCCTTTCTAATCTACCAAGGAGACCACAGAATAATGGATTGAATTTGTTGGAAAGAAACAATTAGAACGTGATATTGAGGAGTTCCTAGCATGCCTAACATTAGATCTAACATTCACTCAAGAGACCAATCATCTTATAGCAAGAGATCTGCATGGCATGGTAGAGGATGACATACAAATGGATCACATGGGAAAGAGAGTTAGGAACATCATGGCAATATTGAATATTTGTTCTAGATGACCATTATATCAGAGTACCACTCTCTTCTTCAAAATATCTTCTTATCGTATCGTCTGAAGTAGTTGACCTCTCATGCTCTATTATACATTAATCCTACTTCTTAAATATGAGTATGGGAATATGTGTTATCTTGTTGTGCACATGACTTCATTGGAAATATGTCTACAATTGAGAAGATGCTTTCTTTTCAATTAAAGTAGGATAAGGTAGGAGAACAAATAAATAGAATAGTAAAGATAAAATAATTGTAACTGTGAAAACTAGGATATTGGCGTAGTTAGACAAGAACTTTACTAAAAAACTAGGTTACTAGCTGGAAAAGTTCTTAATAATATTTGCATTATATTGTTGGTCCTCTGTAAATTCGTGAAATTCTTGTATATCCTTGTGTTAGTTAATGCGGGATGCATTAAATCCCTCCTGCTAATGAGTGTTGACCCACTGAAATCATCACATCATCTGGGTTCAAGGCTAGAAACTTCTTTTAGTACCTTGATGCTTGCATGCATTAATGGCAAGTTCTCTCGCTAACGACAATGGGAATACATAAATCTCCCCTAATTGTCATATATTGCAAGTGACTTAACTTCAACACCTTCATTTTTCCCTAAAAAGATGTACTAAGGTGCGTTGACGCTCATCGACATCATTGGTGAGTCATCTTACATTGGTTAACAACATATATTAATAGCCAGTAATCCAATGATATCTTTCCATGCTCGAATTTAGCATATTCACCAGCATGGAAAGAGTTTTACTACAAATTCAATATTCAATGAATATTTTGTGAATTATTCATCAGCAATTACAACCTTTTAGTTTGTAGATAAGAGAGGCAGATTGATTAATGGCCCATCAAGGAAGCAACAAGTTCAACCTTCATCTTTTAGGAAATGTTAGCAGTAATTTAACCATCACACAGTGTGCTAACCACTCAAATATCCCCTGCAAATAGGCTCAATCAACGACCTTCATCATTTTGATCTCAAACTTAGCACAACAGTCAACCTTAACATCAGAATTGGTCTCAACATTTTACCCTATTATATAGGTCCGGTTATATTCATCACAATAGTTATAAGTTAACCTAAGGTAATAAAATCTTTTGAAACTTTTTATAAAAACATGGAATGATTTGACTACATACCTTAGCTTGATTTTATTGGTATATTTATACGACATTTATGACATTAGTAATGTACTTGCTTAACCCTTCATAGATGCAAAATTGTCATATTTGAGTTGAATCATTCATAGGGTTCAAACTCATTCCTTATAAAATCATCCCTTCCCTTGTTCATTAATTCACATAGCCATTCCCTTGGTTTTTTAAATAATTCTTCCCTTTTTCTCTCATACCCTGGTGGTGATAATTGCTCGAATTGAGTACTTGACATAACCGACCACACCTTGACCTTGGCATAGTCGGAGAGACAAGGAGTTATTGGCAAGAACCTTCATCAATGGCAACACTATTCATCATTTGTAAGGCTACATTTAGAGTGGAAACCCATGATACAGTGATGAATGAATTCCTTGGTCCATGTGTACAATAGTTTGATAAGCCTCCCATTTATAAATTCAAGGCTTGTGTGAAAGAAAGGGGGGGCTCTCTCTTGATGTTTCATTAGAACTGGGAGACAAATACACACTTCAGAAGGAAAATGTGAGACAAACTACATATGTTTACTATCAAGTGGAGATTGAATAATAAGAGTACAAAGGTTGGACAACAAGGTGTAGATCCTATTTCCAAAATTGATGTTGTAGTGAAGTAATTCCAAGAGGAACAAATATTTCATTTCAACCTCTATTATGAAGGTGCCATAGGAAAGTTGGGCTCCTTTTGTAAACAATGTTTATCGTCATCCTATACAGATGGAATTATGGTACATAGAGAAAATATATTTTATTGGGTGCATTTTTTTTAAAGTATCCCATATTTTAATATTTCGGAGTGGGATTGTAATGTCCCCATCTACATAGTAGACATAAGGGGAAGGTTTCACTAGCCTAATTAAGTTCTCGTAGGCTAGGATAGGAAAATTAATCTAGGGAACACCATTCATTGAGGAGAAAACATTACAAAATATAAGTTGGGATAAAGGGGACATGGGTCCTAGGCTAACGAAAAGGTGACGAAAATTCACTTTTCAATTATAAAGTGAGAAAACCCACTAAAGTGACTTTATTAAAATAAAAGGTAAAAATGTGACAAAAGGGTCAAGTGCATTATAGAAAAGGGAAATGAGGAGTCTCTCATCATTCTTGCATTTGATCACTTGAAAATAAATTTTGGAGAGCTCATGAGAAGAGCGTCTATGGTTTTTGGAAACCCTCATTCTGGTTGTTGGTTTCAGTTTTATAACTATTCACCCTAGCTAGTATTGGAGCAGAATCACTCAGGTTCGGACGGTGTGCTTCATTGTTCATAAAGAGGAAGAAATTAGCAAGAATGGATCACATTTGAAGGTGTTATTAGTTGATTTTATAATCCATCTTTGGGTATTTCATATCCTCTATATAGGCCAAGTCTTGAGCTATATTGGAGGCATAGTTTACACCTTTCAAAGAGGCTGAGTTTCCTCTCTCATATCAGGTCGAGGGCTTCTCTTGTTTGCAAGTCAAATTTGTTATAGCTCGAGGCCAAGTACCTTCTTCGGTTAGCAGGTCGAAAGCATTCCTTTTAGGTTAGCTGGTTGAGTTTGCAATTAAGAATGACCTCTATTTCTTGGTCTGAGCTACTCTAGGAGGGTTAAGTTCTCAATATTTTTGCATTGAGATGGATTGTTGTGAATGGGGGATAATTTTCTAAGTATGTGTACCAAATTTAAATTCTAAACATGTGTTGTCTTAAATGTTGAAGAAATCCATTTATTGTTGGTACTTTTCAGAGTTATTTTCAGAGGGGAACTATGAGTTATATTATTGTTGCACGCATCTATCAATGGTTTGTAAATTTATGAGTTTAATATAAACTTTATACTATTGTTTGTAGTACATTTTGGCTTTGTGTACTTCTTTTAAACAAATATAAAATAAATGCACCTACAACCATATGCATGCAAAGAGTTTGATCAAAAACCGCAATGACAAACTCAAACAAACTCAGAAATTTTAGTGGGGATTTCGAGATATTCCTAGGGGAGTATCTTACAGTGGTATTAAATCATGGTCTTGGACAATTGTATGGTTTGAGGGGAAGTTTATAACAATAGTTGATGAGTTATGAAGACCACCCATACGTCACCTATATGAGACACTACAAGGCTAGAGAACCCACTCTAATTTCAGATGAAGAAAAAATTCTTGAAGGAGAAGAGGAAGAAGTATAGTCTAAAAAGGGTAAGACAATCATGGTAGATAAAGAGAACCAAGAGTATTATAGTTTGGTTAGCATCTTAAATGATTCAACCCAGGGCCAGAATGTGATTATGGAGCTGATGGGGAAATTAGCTAATAACACATTCGGGGAACAACAGAAGAAGGATATCGTTAATAGTGAAGGATCTAACAACGGAGAAAGAAACCATGCTCGAAAAACTATGAAAATCCACCCACACCTATACAGAAAGACACTTGGGCCCATTACGCTACAATTTTTAGAAAAAAACAACAGCAGTCCAAATGGTGTGAGATGATCAGGATGTGCCTTTTGGGGCCTACTTGGAGGAGTATAGTAGGTTGGGAGATGAATTTCATGATGTTATGACTTTCATAGATTTATGCAACCTCCAATGTAGAAACAGGCCTAAGGGAGCTAAGAAGTCTATGATACAAAACTAGGAGCTACAGAAGCCACTGGAGAAAGTGGTCATTCCAAACTTTGGTGGTCCTTGAAATGTTCAACTAGATCATGGGTTCAAAAGTTGGACACATATTTTCATCTCCGTCAAATAACATAAATAGATGCCATCAAGTTGGATACTTTACATTTGGATGGTGAGGCCTGTGAGTGGTCGTACCATGGATTAATGAATTTGGTTCATGCCAGTATAACCCCATACTATGAGTTTACATAGAATCTCATTGAACGATGTGATAAGAAGGACACAAATATTCATTTTAGAGAGTTGCCACAACTCAAGAAGGTGAGTAATCCAGAGTCATATACTCAGATTTTCAGAGCCTGGGAGTGACAATTACTAATAAATCTAATGCTTGGTTAGTGATGTTGTTTTTTAAGGGGTTGTATGAGCCTATATGTGGTTGAGTTAAGGCTCATAATCCCACCACTTTATAGGATGCAGTTGGTAAAGCTAGATACATATAGGATGTTGTTCCTAAGAGCAGGTTTCCTCCTAAACCATCCTTCCCCCAGAAGAAAAAAGACTCGTTAAAACCTTTCAAACGGAGTGGTCTGGAAAACCAAAGTTGTGTATATTTTCCTATAGATTCATAAGCTCATGCAATTTACTAAAGCACATGACAAGAATCTACTTCTACTTTCAACCAACATAAGCTAATAGATCAATGAAAACAATATGAACAAGACGAAGATAAATCAATGGTGCATAACACAATAAGTTTCTTTGGGGAAACCCACTACTCAAAACCCCGCCTATCTGTATTGCATTAATTAGAAATATGAATGAAGATACAAAGCTTGTTCTCACAATAACAATTTCGCACAAGTATGCTCAACTCTCTACCTCACAAGCCAACACTTAGCCAATTTTCACTAACTACCAAGCCCCTATTTCCTTGTGCAATTCCTATGATGAATAACTTGTATTTAAAGGGAATTCATGCTTCCAAAATTGTGCAATCCTAATTAGGTCCTCTTCCTAATTGCATGCATGATATTTACAACTCAGTAAATCATACAACTAATAGTACAATGTCCCTGCACTCTAGTCTCAACTGGGTCTTTCTCAGAACTGACATGCATGGGTTTCTGATGAGTGAATCTTTAGTTATCTGGAGTAGCACTTCTGGATGCACCAATGCATTAACTGACTGCTAATCCTCTACTAGTTCAACAAACAGTTAGAACTAGTTTAACTGACTATAACTCAGTAAACTAAGTTATCTAATTATAACTCAAATTAAACTCATACTGGACCCATAAAATTTAGGGGGAACACTTACATGACTTCCAAAAGACTTCCAACTCCAAATTCCTAAGCTAATTAAGTTAATTAAACTTAATTAACTATTTACAACTTGTTATGAGAATAGAATTTGATTTTAATTCATGGTTTTATTCAAGGATAAATTAAACTGGAATTTCTTGTTGTCATTTCTCAACATGTTGGATGAGGATACTAGGAAAGAACTAAGAAAGAAAAAACTAAGTTTCATCTATCAAGAGCCTTGGGTACCAGGACACAATTGTTCAAGGAAGGACAAGGCGAGAAAGGCCCATTATATTGAGGTTTATACAAACAGTGATAGTGATGGGGAGGATGAGGATCAAAAACATGAAAAGGGACACTAGGCAACAGGTGAGGAGGCATCACCGACTGAGGCTAAATGCCCTATTATTGCATCCATGTTAGGGCTTAATAGATATGCAACATTCAAGGTCATGGGGGTTTTGTTGGGACATAAGGTGACAATATTGATTGATGGTGAGGCATATCACAAATCTATAGACCCGGTTATGGTGGATCGACAAGAGATTATGAAGGAGGAGTTTGATGGATTCAAAGTGATCATACCGAGTGGTTATCAAATTGAGTGCACTAGATGGATCCCCAAACTAAAAAAACCATGGGGAATTACACATTGACATATGACTTCTGTGTGGTGGATGTATTGAACACCAATGTGGTACTTAGAATTCAATGGCTTTATTCCATTGGGAGGTACATTATTGATCAGAAGAAGATGGAGATGGAGTGCACAAACCATGACGGAAAAAAGGTAGTCTTCCGAGCCATGCATGAGTATTTGCCCAAGATAGTGTCATCTCACAACATGGAGGCAATGTTGTGGCATAGAGACATCAAGTGGGTAGTTGAGTGTTATATTTATGATAGGAAGCCACTAGATCGTCCTTGACAACATCAAAATGATATCCATGCATTACTCCTTAAATGTCAATTTTTTTTCGTGATATTCCTCCAGGAGAACCCCCAAATAGAGGGTTTGAGCATGTTATTAAGTTAGAGGAGGGTTTTCAGGAAGTTATAACCAACCCTTCTATCCCAAGATATACAAGGACAAAATTGAAAGGGCTATCAAGGAGTTGTTAAGGTTGGGCCACATTCATCCTAGTTCTATTCCCTTTGTTTCTTCAGTAGTGTTGGCCATGAAGAAAGATGACACCTTGAGGATATGTATCGATTACCAGGAACTTAACAAGAAAACAATAAAGAACCAATATATGATCTCGAGGATAGATGAGTTAATGGACAAGATGAAGGCAACAAATTACTTTTCGAAGATAGATCTTTGATCGAGCTACCACCACATCAGAGTTCGGGAACATGACATCCAGTGCCATTATGGGCACTATGACTTTTTGGTTATTCCATTTGGGATAACCAATGCCTATTCTAAATTTCAGCCTTGCATGAACCATGTGCAATAAACAACTGGATAAGTTTGTTATTTTCCTTGATAACATACTCATTTACAACAAGACTTGGGAAGATAATCTCATGCACTTGCACAAGGTGTTGGAAATTTTAGAAGAACAACAACTCTATGCAAAAATTTCCAAATGTGAGTTTGGTATTACTAAGATGCTTTATTTTAGCCATGTGATCGGGGAAGACGGGGTCCAGGTTCACTAGGATAAAATCATGGAAATCATCGAGTGGCCTACCCCCAAGAATGTGACAAAACTGAAAATCTTCCTAGGCCTAAGCACCTATTATAGGAATTTTATTAAGGGGTTATCATAATTGACAGTACCTCTTATAGACCTCACAAAGAAGGGAGATTTCAGTTGGATAGGTGAGGCCCAAACAACCTCTGAGAGGATGAAACAAGTGATGAGTTCATGTCTTGTTCTACCTTTACTAGACTTTAGTCAGCCATTTGTTGTTGAGTGTGATGCTTGAAGGACATGGATAGGAGTCGCGATGATGCAGAATAACCATCCCATTTCTTTTGAGAGCCACAAACATAAGGAATATGAGTGAAATTACTCAATATACGATAAGAAGATGTGGTCCATCATGCATGCATTGGCTAAATTCAAACAATGCTTGGTGGGGAACAAGTTTAAGGTGAACACAGATCATAACAACCTAAGGTTCCTCATGGAGTAGAAATATTTGAGTGACAACAGAAGTGGATTAGTAAAGTTCATGAATATGATTTTGAGATCAATTATGTTAAG
This sequence comes from Pinus taeda, assembly GCA_000404065.3. Taxonomy (NCBI): domain Eukaryota; kingdom Viridiplantae; phylum Streptophyta; class Pinopsida; order Pinales; family Pinaceae; genus Pinus; species Pinus taeda. Next base: position 273,781 of record APFE031429361.1, on the reverse strand, counting down.
GACAAGAACAATGTGGTAGCTTATGCACTCTCCAAAGTACCAACCACTCTCTCTCACATGGAGATTTCAATTGACTGGAAATCTCTCCTGCTAGTCGAGTACTCCAAGAATAAGTTTTCTTGTGAGATCCTTGATGGACTAACCCACGATGATAAGTGCCACGTCATTGATGACATCATCTATTACAAAGATAAGATCTACCTAGCACCAAAATCTCAGCTTAAGGAAAAGATCATGCATGCAATGGACAATTCACCACTGGCAGGGCACCCTGGGTATTTGAAAACTTACAGGAAGATCAGGGAAAGATTCACGTGGAAGGAACTTAACACAGATGTGTTGAGATTCTTAAGGGAGTACAACATCTACCAACAAAATAAAGCAAAGCATACTCACCTGGCAAGGTTACTTCTACTACTTCCCATTCGAGAGCAAAAATGGGAAATCATTTCGATGGATTTCATCATAGGGTTACCTTAGGATCAATAGAAGGACAACATATGTCTGGTAGTTGACAAGCTCACAAATTTTGCACACTTATTCGCCATACCTTCACGATACTCGGCAACATAGGTAGTGGAGTTATTCTTCACAGATATATTCTAATTGCATAGACTACCAAAGACTATCGTCAGTGATAGGGAGCATAGATTCATGGGAGGATTTTGGTAGGAGTTATTCAAGTTGGTTGGGATAGAATTAAAGTCGAGTACTAGTTACCACCCACATGCAGATGGGCAGACCGAGATTGTTAACAATGAAAAACCATGTGTTATGCCAACAAAAAGCTTGGATAAAGTGGTTACACTTAGGATAGCATTTTTATAACACTACTTATCACATGTCAATTGGGATGACACCTTTCAGAGCCTTGTATGGGTATGATGCACCAATGTTTGTGGATCACATGTTTAGAGATAGCAGGGCACCTAGAGCTAAGAAATGGATTCAGTAGAGCCAGGACATATTGCAACTCTTCAAAGATAATTTGCAAATAGTTCAGAAACAACAAAAGGTTTATGCAGACATGCATCAGCTAGAGTGTAACTTTGAGGTAGGGGACCTGGTATATGTTCATCTACAGCCCTACCAACAATCATCACTTAAAATGAAGAGGGCAAAGAAATTGAAACCTAGATTCTATGTACCCTACAGGGTTTTGAGGTGAATAGGAGAGGTGGTCTATGAACTAGAGCTATCAGAGTGGTACAAGATTCATAATGTTTTCCATGTTTCATGCCTCAAGAAGGCCCTTAGGTAGCACATCGTCATCTCTATTAAGCTTTTTCCATTGGATGAAGTGGGGTAGTTGATTTTGGCTTCGGAAGAAATTTTGGAGGTAAGGGAATGAAAGCTAAGGAGAAAAACCATTAAAATGTACCTAGTTAAATGGAAGAATTTACCTATTGAAGATGCCACATGGGAAGGAAAACAAGTGTTCCAACATCCCGAATTGAAGTTGCATGAGGAGAAGCAATCTTGGGCAAGGAGGATTGTAATGTCCCCATCCACTTAGGAGACATAAAGGGAAGATTCAACTAGCCTAATTAAGTTCTTGTAGTCTAGGACAGGGAAATTAATCAAGGGAACACCATTCGTCTAGGAGAAAACATTATAAAATCTATATGGGGAAAAAGGGACATGGGCCCTAGACTAACGAAATTTCACTTTTAAATTATAAAGTGACAAACCCACTCAAGTGACTTTATTAAAATAAAAGGTAAAAAGGTGACAAAAGGGACAAGTGAGTTATAAAAAATGGAAATGAGGAACCTCTCCCCATTCTTTTATTTGATCACTTGAAAATAGACTTTGGAGAGCTCTTGAGAAGAGTCTCTAGGGTTTAAGTCAAGATCTTATGGAGAAATCACAAAGAAAAATGACCCTATTTTTCTATGTGATTTCTCCAAAAGATCTTGGCTTAAATCATGAATCAAAGAAGCATCAAATCTAAGAGTTTAAGGTTTTCATAAACCCTCATTCTAGTTATTGGTTTCAGTTTTGAAACTATACAACCTAGCTAGTACTAGAGTGGAATCACTCAGGTTTCGGCATTGCATTTCATTATTGACAAAGAGAAAAATATTGACAGGAAGGGATCATATCTAAAGGTGTTATCAGCTTATTTTATAATATGTCTTTGGGTATTTCAATTCCTTTATACACATTGAGTTTTGAGCTACATTGGAGGGAGAGTTTACACCTTTCAAAGAGGTTGAGTTTCCTCTCTCATATCAGGTTGAGGGCTTCTCTTGTTAGCAGGCCGAGTTTGTTACAACTCAAGGCTAAGTACCTTATTTTGTTAGCAGGTTGAAAGCATTCCTTTTAGGAGAGCCAAGAGCAGTCTTTGGGGAGGGGTTGAGTACCAACCTTTGCTAGCTGATTTTGTTGTTAAGAGTGACCTTTTTTTCTTGGTCTGAGTTACTCTATGAGGGTTGATTTCTCGATCTTATGGAGATGATATGGAGTGTTGTGCATGGGGGATAATTTTATGTGTATACATACCAAATTTAAAGGTTGTACCTGTGATGTTGTCACTGCTGAAGAAATCCATTTAATGCCGGTACTTCTTTGAGTTATTTTCGGAGGGAACTAGGAGTTATATTGTGGTTGCAAGCATCTATCAGTCACATGTAAATTTATGAGTTTAACACACTTTATACTGATATTTGAAGTACATTTTGGCACTGTGTTTACTTGTTTTAAACAATATATATATATAATATAATATATATATATATATATATATATAATATATATATATATATATTTATTGTATGCACTGTATTTACTTGTTTTAAACAAAATATATATATATATGGATGCAAATTGTTTGACATAATACCTCAATGACAAACCCAAACAAACTCATAAATTTTAGTGGGGATTTGGAGATATCCCTATAGGGATATTTTACAGGGATTCGACTAGTTGGTTTCTATGTTTGCCCCATAACACACTAGCCATCATCTACCCAATCCCAACCCATCTACTACTAAAATTATATGACTATCTCTAGAGTTGCACGCCAGAATTTTATTATAATTAAGGAATAAATGGGATTAACTAACATGTCAATAGAACTGTGAGATGTTGCACGCCAGAATTTTATTATAATTATATTTCTGCTAACAGTGATTTGTGTTGTTTACCAAAGTTTTCAAATCAGGGTGATCACTGGAAGGGGAATTGTTTGAGAGATTGTATCAGCTGATATTAGTCGCTCTCCAACCAACTATTCGGCCTTTTTGCAGTTGCAGATCTGTGGAGAGGAATCACAACAAAGACAGCGAGGCCAATCTCTTCGCGACCAAGCAAAGGGAGATTGTAATTCAGTTTGTCTGCGGTGAATTACTAAAGAGAAGGCACGGTTAATCATAATTGAACCGATCACTTTGTGAACAAAGGAAGAAGAATTAAATCTCGGAGGTGAGCGTGCAGTGGTCCACCGAGGTGGTGTTGTTGTGGTCAATGTGTAGCGTCGTCAGCGTTGCTGCATCGTGAAGCAACCAGCCGAAAAGAAAGGAGCCACAGGGAAGATCCCTGTGGAGATCAGCCAACGGTCCTGGGTGGACTGTGTGTAAATGACTCGATGAGTAGAAATGACTGCGCCCAAAAATTGCAACTTTCCGTGGAAGTTTGAAAACAAATGGTGCATGGTGCATGTTTTAAAATCGAAATCTAAAATATATTCACCCTTTTCAAGTAACTTTATATCACATTTTAAGTGATGTCATAAAGTGTTTTTAAATGAAAGTTAAAGGCATTTAAAAAGTAAACGTGAGGATAAGGAGTATTTAAAGTAGAGTAAAGGGATTTGAATTTTTGTAATTTTAAGATAAGGAATATTTTTCATGCAAGGGAGTGGTAATGCAATAAGGTGTGATTTTTGTAATTTTGGAGAGATAAGTGTAATGTTGAAGTTATAAGCAAATTTATTTTGAGGGAATGTCATTATTGTAATCCAAAGTATTGTTTTACTTTGAAAGAGGGTGAGTTGAATCATTAAATTCAAGAATTGTAATCAAATTTTGAGGCGCATTATCAGTAGTACCTCACACTTTAAGGTGACATAAAATCAAGTGAGTGTGATAATCAAGCGAGCGAGTACAAGGGAGTGCGTTAAAGACCAAAATGGGAAAAGGAGTAAAACGCCTTCAAATTGCAGAGCTAGAAATTAAAAAATTGCAAGAGTGCAAACGTGAATTGCACAACAAAATTAAAGTTCTTGAGTGGAAGTTAAAGCGAAATCAAAACATAATTAATGAAATGACAAGCACATTAGAAGCAACAAAATATCTTCAAAATGAACTAGATGTGAAAGAACAACTCATTAATTCACTCCATATAAAATTAAGCCAAAAACAAGGTCTACTTGATGCAAGATGTACATAAAAGATAGATGTAGTCTGTGATACAAAAGACCTCATCCAAACAACAAATGCAATTTGTGAAACATATGACCTCATTCAGCGTATTGATGAAAGTTGTGACACAAATGATCTAATCCACCAGGTTGATGAAAGTTGTGACACAGATGATCTCATCCAAAAATTTGTGCTACTAAATAAAATGTTGTAACTAATTGTATTGAAAATCTAAATGAAAAGTTTGATGTAACATGTGATAAAAATGAATTGTTAATAGAAATGATTGATGCTCAGTGTGATACAAATGATTTAATGAATCAAGCATAGAATATCAGCAACAAGTGTGAAGAACAACAAGAAAATGGTATTTCCAAGAAGGTGATTAGACCTTGGGAAGAAATTTATTTCAACAAAGATCGACACGGCGTGGGATACAACAAAGAAAACACTTTTTATGTTCCAGATTTCTTAAAACCAGTTCAATTTTTAAGTGTAGGTTTTCTAGAAAATACTTAGAATCTTGTTATGTGTAACCAATGTTTCAACCTTCATCCTTGTCTTCATTGTGGGAAGACAAATCATCTATCAAAGAAATGTCAAATGCAGAAGAAGGCAGAGGTGAAGATAAAGTTTCTTGAAGAATTGAACAAAATTAAAAAGAGAAACTCTCATACACCTTAAGGGGGGAGTTCAAAAATCACATGCAGATGATTGTCTCTCCTTTCAGCTAACAAAGGGGGGAAATGATAATGGAATTGAAGATGGTTGTCAGACTAAAAGTTTCGACAAACTCAACAAATCTGCTAGTGGGCATCATCAACATAGTCAGCAGCTCAACGCAAGAGTTTTTTTAACAGTTCAACTTAGTAGTTCTTCAGCAGCTCAGTACAAAAGAATCAACATGAAGACTTGAAGATGATACCAATATATCAGTATGGACTTATGATGGGGTGGGGAGGGAATGTTAGCCTCATACATGTATTAACAATCATTAAGTTTAAATTAAATGTTGATTAAACATTTATTAAAGGGTGTGTGAAGGAATAATTCATAAGAAAATATGAAAGTATTCATAATGAAAATATACTCACTGTAGAAGTCTTTGTATGACTAGAGATGAGGACAATGAGAGAAGTTAGGGATGAAATTACACAAAATCAATTAGATATTTGTGGAGACATTTATGGAGATATTGTGGAGAAACTTGTGGAGGAGGTTCAACCAATGGGCCAAATTGGTTGTTTGTTATGAGAACCTCAATTCTATAATGTGAGGCCTCATCTTGTGAATTATGTATCATTATTTGCAAATCAATGAATTAAGGCTTCAAAGCCTTTTCTCCCAATTTTCTGTCTCAAATTTATGATATTTTGTTTTATTGTCTCACTTCATATGGGTATGCACTTATTGAGTGATCTTTTGGACACATTGTGAATGATATATTGGGTGAAATACAAATATTGGATGTGGTGGGATTGCATGAGTTTGATAGTATGCATAAAAAGAATGTCAATAGTAGTTCGATGTCCTGACAATACTTGGTAAAATGGGAAGATAGTTCAATGTTTAACATTATGTCCAAAACTTCCAATAACAACCCAGTAACATATATGGAAGCAACAGAGAACCATATGCATGATATGCACTACACAGGTTATGAGCACTTGTTATGAGAGAAAAACACCTTAGTGATGAAGAGCTTGAAGAATGGAAACATTCTTATGAGGAAGTCAATACAACCTTAACTGGTATAGCAATATTTCTTTGGTGAGCTACAAGTCTAACTGACTACAATCTCAACTAAGGGTCACAAGGATTGAAGATAAATTGAAAGATGGGTTTCCTAGAAGTAATAGAATCTTTGAGAGAAGTAGGGTTCTGATTGAAATAAGTAAGAAACTGCAATTTCCATTAGTCTTTCATATAAGCTTCTTGCTCATAGTATGCAACAAATTATTATCAATGGCACCTCGAAAGAAGCTTGCAAGAAAATTTTAGCAGAGGCAAACGCTACATATGGAATAAGTCGAGGAGAGAAAAGAAAAAGCTTTTCAAACGGGCAAAAAAGTGTTGATATTGCATAGGTTGAGGATATAGGGGCTTTTCTTAAGTCCAAGTCACATGTTATCAGCCAGATTTAGGTATTAATGATATCTCTAAAGGTCGTGGTATGACAAGTGCAACAAAGAGGCATCCACCCTTAGCGCTTATAATTGATGGCACCAACCTTGTTTACATATTGGAAAGTGACTTGGAGCAAGCCCCCTTTGATCTGGAAATACCATGTAAACTAGTTCTTTACTATCGAGTTGCTCCTTTGCAAAAATATGGTGTCGTTGACCTTATAAAAAGAAATAATGACACTAGTCAGTTTTGACATCTCTTTGCAAAACATCAACCACCCATTTGCTTGCATGAGGACATGCAAGGTCTTAGTTGTGGGGGAGATGTTGGGCCTTTGATTTGACCATTATTTTCACTGCCACATAATTCCTTTCCACTTATGTGTCATGTCCCCTATGAATTAATTGCCTATGGAAGGATGAAATAGCTTATCCGACCTCTTAGGTTATAGTCTTCATAAAGAAGAGAAGCCCAATTATCCAATGTTTGGGAAACATTGGGTAAATCTAAGGCCAGTTGGGGCAAACAGACCCAAATTGGGGGTGACATTTGAGACCCCTCACATTTAGTAAACCCCATGAGGGAATCTATAAATAGAGGACAGTTGGAATCATTTTGGATCATATACTTGGATTAAAATATCTCTAATTTCAGTGGAGTTGATCCCACCCTACCTAGACACCTTTTTTATTTTTTCTAGCACAACAATTTCTCTTGGAACTACTTAGATCTGTCCAGCATAGTAAGGTCCTCTACAAACAACAAGATTTAGGTAGCAAGGTTCAAAGGCCAAAGGATCATAGCCATAGGGTTGCGGGCCACAAATAAGAGTCATATGTCATAGACTGCAAGCCATAGAATATAGACGGTAGCCGTAGGGACCACAAGGTTGAAGTTTCAGTCTAAAACTAGGGTAATAAGGAAATTTTGGGCATCGGTCAAGGTTTGTGATAGCTGAGTTGTAGAATTAGCATTGTAGATATTATGATTGATAAACAACACTTTATATACTCAAAGTCTCTAGTATATTGGCCCTCACGGCAAATTGATGTGTTGTAAGATTTAGTGTTGTAGTATCTCTACTTGGCATTGGATAAATATTGTGTAAATTGTGAAACATTCTATTATTTGGCCCTAATCTATTGTGCTTGATCATATTGCTATACCTATTGATGTATTACTATTGAAAGTATCTATATTCAGGCACTTTATAAAGGAATGTCCATTATATATGAATAAATGAGTGTGCCTTGTTATTGATTTACTAAACCCTAGCCAAATAAAGAAACACTAAGGGTCGAAAATCCCCTTGGAATACTTCAGTGGTATTAGAGTTGGTGCTCCTACTAGACTGGAGTGGTTATTTGAAAAATGGAGATGTTGGAATTGGTTTTTGAGAAGTACGTAGAGTTTTGGTGGAAATATGAAGAATGTCTTAAGAAACTAAAAAGAAATACAGGATAATTTGAAGCATGGGTAAAGGCACACCAAAATTATTTGTTATGGCTATATACTCTCAAAGAAAATAAACAACTTCAATCTCTTGAATCTATGGGAAACTCAAGTCTTCACCTTACCATATTGATTGGATTTACTCTCCTATAAAAAAATAAAAGATACCAATCTCTTGAACCTAATGGTAAGAGCGGGTAGCAGAAAGAGGCATAAGGAATTGGAACAATTTTTGCGCTAGTTATAGGAAAGATAAATATGAAGATACTAATGGTAAGCCAAGAACATAAAACCCGAGTGCATAGATAACATTATTAAGTGTGAAATATGGCCTGAAAAATCCAGGCAGCGAAGAGGATCCTACATAAGTGGCTCCCAAGATTATTTAATCGCCTGAGTTAGAGGATAAGAGGCACACCGATGATGTGGTCAAACAATATATCTCTCTGGATGAAAGGGATATGGTTCATGCTGATAATGATGAAGTATTGGCTAGCCATGATTCATTGGAAATAAGTGTTGTTACATCAGATGGCTTTGGAAAGACTACACCTTGTATCAAGTATACACAGTAATATCAAAAGAAGGTTGCAAACCTCAGAACCCATAGTGATTTTGGGAGGAAAAGTGCAGAAGGCAATGCATCAAAGTGGGATTCTTCGGCAACAAATGTGCATCGTGTTGCTTCAATGGTTATAATATCTGCTTCTAAATCAGCAAGCATTGAAGTTATCATCCAAAATAGAGAAATGATGCACCAATTGGACTTCACCACCAAAGGTCCTTCTGGATTGGGGCATGATTTTCTAAGTGCAAACGATGATGAGAAGGAAGATGCATTTTGTGCTAATGACTCAGTGATCACAAGCATTGTTGGTAAGTATAATGAGAGTGGTGTATATGAAAGTCAACCAAAAGTCCTCAGAGTTGTTGTATATCATGTAAATCAACCTACAAATAACAATGCAGAAGTAAGTCCAGCAACGACATTGATAACATATGAAAGGAATATAGCTAGTCATTTGAGTGCAAATGTTGTGGAAAAACATTCCAATATAGTGAGCTCAGTCAGCAAAGTGCTCACTGAATCTGAGGATGTGCACGTCCAATGTTCTGTAAAAACTGTAAGAGAAAATATAGATATATTCGAGAAGGATACCAATGGGAGGAACAAGCAGGAGGTTGAATTATTTCAGGAAATATACACAACCTTAATCAATTCTGAAAACATGGATGAATATGAAGCAACCGTAGAACAAGACGTCTTTGAAGACAATGACGGTATGGAACAACCATCCAAGAATTTTAAAACCACCCCCAACACTGAGGTATCAGCTGTTAGAGAGGAAGCTCCTACTGAATCTGATGAGGCCATCACTGCTATCAAAATATAAATTCCTAGCGAGACAGATCCACTTAAGAAAATAAATGATAAGTATATTAACATTGAAACTGGTGCCATGTCCAACCCCACAAGTTGTAAAGATGTAGCAGTTGATGCCAGCAAAAGGAGCAACACAAAAATTGTAGAGGACAAGCTATATCAAGAATCTGAAGGAGGAAAATGTGATGACATTTTTAAGAAGCACTTAATACCAATTGTGTGCCCAGAAGTAAAAATAGATAAACGCCCTTCTCTCATAATTGGGGTTCAGGATAATTATGATGATGAAAGCAACAACCTTGACATACGCTACAATCTTAGTTTGCTTCTTGGAAAAAACAAAGGAAAGTCCAACATCGAATGCTTTAATGGACAAAAAGAACGTGACAACGAACTCCATCATGATAAAGGTAAAACTAAATCGCATGATCCAGAAATTTCTTAAGAAACTACGAATAAAGGGCAGGTTTTGGTTTCAATCGGAGGCAATTGAAATGAGAGGAATCAAATTAAACTTATCCCTGAAAATCCAATCCTGGAAGTTCCAGTACAACAAACATCAAATAGTGAAGTTCAAGCTGATGAAGAATGCAGTAAAAGGTATACCTTGATTTCATACAGTGTTCAGAAAAATGCCATACCACTTATTAATGGTGAAAGCTTAGAAGTGTATAATTCAGAAATCATTGAAGGGTATTAGGACTCCATTGTTGAACAATTTGCCAAGAATGAATCTTAGGATGCTCAAGAAATTGTGTCACCTAAAATATAGAACAACGAAGATCAAGAGGCTATGTCGGGTGAAGCTCATGAAGTCAAGTCTAATTTGTCAGATAATAGCAAAAAGTGTTTTAGGTCTTGATGAGTTGAAAGGTCCTCAAAAAGAAGAAGATGACAGTCAATGAAGTTATGAGAGTGAAGATCATGAAGATAATAGAGATGGGTCGAGGAGTTTTCCTAGTCCTATTTTGCTGGAAAATACCATTTCTACTCTCATGTATTAACAGAGGATTTGGAACCAGGTAAAACGCCAACCACATTTGGAATCAATGCTGAATATTTTCAACATACGTCGGTCCCGGTAAAAAAAAGGTGAAAGGCAAGAAGTGCCCCTTCTCAGTCTGATTGAAGGACGACCAACTAGGAAACTATACCATGAATGGATGTCACCAGATGAGGGACCCTCTTCACATGAACCAACTATATCAACACTGGGTAATGATTCATTTTGTGACTATTCTGAGATGGAAGATAGCGAAAATCATACCTCAAGAAGATATGGGTCGTGAAGAAAAATTGAGCATGACACAGATATCAAGCTTTCAGTCCAAAAGAGAATACCATATAAAGCCTCAATAAAATATGATTGTAAAAAAACACAACATGAGGAAGTCATAATGAGTCCAGTGAGATGGTTGGTTCAACAACCTGGGAACCTTTCAAAGGTCGGGGTTGACAACTATGAACATCATAATACCAGGTACATTCTGAAAAATTCTGAGGATGTTAAACCTAGCTATGGTGGAGTACACGAATTGGGGATGGTTGCAACATCGAATTCTGATCATGGTCAATCAGATGCAAGCATGAGACCAAGTAAAGAGGAATATTTGAAGCCCAAATCATGTAAGAGGAAACTTGAAGGAAGTTATGGCCTGCATCTGAAGGACCAAAAATATAATGAACCACCAAATACAATGCTTACAACCAGGGCTCTAGAAAAAACCTTGGATGGAAAATGAAAGGGTGCACTAGACTGCAGAATCCTTGGAAAGATTGAACTTGGAGAAAATAAAGATCCTTCTAACTTGTCCATATAGTCCAAAATCGATACTTCTACCACAATAAATCATCCTGGACTGAGACGAAGTTTAAAGGAAATTGATGAGAAGGTATACTAGATACAAAACAAAATTAGGCACGAGTATGTTTTTACGATAAGGAAAGATGTTGTATGATATGAAAGGGTCACTTGGGCAAATTTGAGAACGTAGACAAATTTTGGATCGAGGATTGGATTCCTTAAAGAAACAGATCTTTCAAACAGAGGAGAATGTGCAGGCCATTAAGAAAAAATGAGGGCCTTGAACATTGGTTTAAGGTAATTGCAGGGTCAATACCTTGGTATGGATTCTATCGGGAAAAAAGTATTAAAAACCCCAAAGAGGCAAGGGAAATATGAACCCGAACTAATTGGTAAAGAATGTGGCAGTGAATAAACTGTTGGAATAAGAAAAATAGAGGATGTTGTAGAGATTGAAGAGGAGTTTTCATTCTCGAAGATAGAAGGGCAGATTTTACAACATCCAAGTTGGTTATTGCTTGAGGACAAGAAATGTCTGGAAGAGGGGACTGTTATGTCCCTTATGAATTAATTGCTTATGGAAGGACAAAATAGCCTATCCAACCTCGTAGGCTATAGTCTTGATAAAAGGGAAAACCCTATTATCCAATGTTTGGGCAACATGAGGTAGATCTTGGATCAGTTGGGGCAAAAAGGCCCAAATTGGGGTGACATTTGCAACCCCTCACATTTAAGAAACCTCGTGAGGGAATATATAAATATAGGAGAGTTGGAATCATTTTGGATCATTGATTTGGATTGGAATATCTTTGATTTTATAGAACCTGAGGTTGTCAGGGTTTTAAGACCCCTTCTTCTTGATTAGTTTCAATGGAGGTGATCTCACCCTAGCTAATCCCTTTGTCTAGTTTCGATGGAGCATATCCCACCCTACCTAGAAACCCTTTGTTATTTATTATGGCACAACAATTTCTCTTCGAACCAATCAGATCTGGCCAACACAACAAGGTCCTCTGCAAATAGCGAGATTCAAGCAACAAGTTTGTCTGGCAGCAAGATTCATAGGCTGTAGGGCTACAGCCACAAGGATGGAGGCTGTAGGTCGTAGGCCACAGACCACGAGGTCATAGTTACAGGGACTGCAGAGTCGAAGTTTCAGTTTGAAACTAGAGCAGGAAGGAAATTTTGGGCATCTGTTAGGGTCTGTGACAACCGATTTGTAGAATTATTGTTGTGGATATTCTGATTGATGAACAACCACTTTATATACTCAAAGTATCTGATACATTTTCCCTAATGGCAGACTAATATGTTATAAGATTTACTGTTGCAGTATCTTTGCTTGGAATTGGATCAATACTGTGTAAATTGTGAAACATTCTGCTGTTTAGCCCTAAACTACTATGGTTGATCATATTGCTATATCTACTAATGTATTACTGTTGAAAGTCTATAAAACAGCCCTAATCTACTATGGTTGATCATATTGCTATATCTACTAATGTATTACTGTTGAAAGTCTATATTCATGCACTTAATAAATGAATGTCCACTGTATATGAATAAATGAGTGTGCCTTGTTATTGATTTACTGAACCTGAGCCAAACAGAGAAACCCTAAGGGCGAAAATCCCCCTTGGAATAATACACTCTGGCATCCTATCCTTTAACATTTCGCTTTAGCCTTTTGATACGTTATTTGATGATTTTTAGTAGAAACAATATCTGAAGCTATAAGGTAATTATGTTGTTCATTTAAAATACATTTCTATTGTTTTTAGTGAAATAAGAGGATTATTGCTAATGATGATTTTTGTATAGCTTAGTTCATGTAGCTTATAGGCATTCCTGTAGGCGACCTCCATGGTTGGCATAGGCGTGCGCCCTCAAAACCAAAATGAGCACATGGGTTTTCTTGGTGACATACCCAAGATGCTTTCTTACCTGTTAAACTGAATCGGTAGCCATCAACGAGTGCCCAAGATGGTGTTCTACATCGGTGATCAACCATAAAATAAAAGGGGAAGATATGGTTAAGATCACATGTTTTCATATTAAGTGTACCCAACCTAAATGCAGTTGCACGACCCCAGATCGGGCATCCTATTATTACATTGTTCCAAATATGTACCAGCCTACCAGGGTTCGTTGGATCATTTTTGTTTGCTTAGTTTCGGATTGCATCTATGAGCCTCATGGATGTCATATTATGTTTTGTGCTGTATAAGACTCAACACCATGGTTTTTGAATCTGGTGAACGAGATCTACCATTGTTCTAATACTGTAAAATGTTCTCGTTGGACCACTGGGAGCGCTCCTGTGCGTATATATCGACGTAATTTGTGGACTGATGAATACAATACTACGTTGATGACCATTTGCGCATTGTGTGGTGAATCTGGTTGTGGTTTAAGTTTTTCTTAGGGCAACATCGTTGGTTGGCAAGGGCCAACCAACCCAGCGTGTTTCCTCTCCATATTTTCGTATTTCTAATGCGATCGTTGTGTGTCAACAAAGTTTTATAAGGGTTTGTGTTATTGCTTCATTCGTTTTAATTTTGCGGCAGATATGTGGTTTTTGGACTCTTGATGATGTGTGGATAATTTATGGGATGATCATGTTTAACATATAATGTAAGGATCTATTTTGTAATGACGGTGTTTTATCCATGATACATGGATTTACTTTGTAGTGTTGTCATTTAAATATAATGCAGTGACTTACTTTGTTTGAATGGTGAATACTTGGTTGGTTGACATATAACATGTGTACAACAATTTTTAGATTTGTGAATCCAAGATTAAATCACTTAGAATAGCTACAAAATTGTGTTATAGAATCATGGTTTGTTAGCTTTATGTTTTTTTTTTATAATCTTATTTCTTATGTTCTATTCCATTTTCTTTCAAGTTTGCAGAAGTGAAATTGATCACTAAAGGATAATAATGAGGCGTTGCAACCTTTCATGACTATGGAAACACACTATTTTCCTAGGTGTGAATGATCGCAGTCAATAAGGGAAGGGAATTGCATCAAATACCTAGTGATCACATTAGTTTAGGTCTCTTATTTCATTTGTAGATTAATAAGCTTGTCCACTGAAGGATAGCAAAGTGCATTGTAACTTTGCATGCAAAGTTTGATGCCTGGAGTTGAGAAGTTGTTTAAAGGGGTTATGATATATGAAGACTCTGCAATAGGTAGCCATATGAGCACAACTCTTCTAGATTATCCTTCTTCTGTTAGAGTGTTGTTAGGTGTAGAGGCAAGTCTGTTGAAGACGAGACTTACAGACATCATGTAGGAATATTGTCATCCTTACTGAAGCAAGGTATTATTAAGTCTATTGCCTAGTGATCAAACATCTTATGCATGACAGTGAAATTAGGATCCCCATTACAGTGGTAAAATATAAAAACTATTGGTGCCTAAACCTTTGCACATACAATGTAGTGCCTATAAGCTTACACTCCTAGATTAACAAAATTATGTTCTGAATTTAACGTCAATAAATTCACCCAAAAGTTCCCAACAAAGGTAAGATTCCCTGTGAGGAAAAGAGAACCCTTTTCAAACTACAATTTTAATGTAGCCTTAAAGAGGTCTAAATTGTATATAAATTCTTCAAGGATGTAATTAGGATATAGTGGTTGGGGTTGAGGTCTCATTTCCCCCTTATTTTGTGTCCTTCACCCAACTATCACTTGTTTCTAAGAATGAGCACGATGAGAAAGAATTATGAGCCAACATAGAACTCAACTTGGGATATTACATGATGGGAGAACATAGTCATCCTCCTTTCAGCCAGAGCAATCTCCATGAAAAAAAATGTCACTCAAAATCCTCTAATCTAGAGGATGAATAGGGAAATTTTATGGTTGCTTATGGATGACTGTGAATGATTGGTTGGAAGACTTGTTATAGATATGATGAATAGTGGTTGCAGAAAATGCTATGCACTACTGTAGCGTTCATAAGATTTCAGGAGAGCATGAGGCAAAAATGGAAAAAGGAGATGACCATATCAGCTTTTTATACAAAGAATCAAAGTGGAATTTTCTTATTGGAGGTTGCTACAAAAGCCTCCAAGCCTTGCTACAAGGCATGCCTTTGCTTCCTCCTTCTAAAGCTTCATCCTAAATAATTATTGGTAGGATGGATTCAACACCCTAATGTAATCGAGTCTTCATATATTCCTAGTGATAGAACATATAATGCGTTAGTATACAAGATAAAGTTAATCATCTGATATAGGTATTAATTTAGAAACTTTTATTTTCTCCTTAACTTCACAGTCTCATTAACAACGACAAGTTCATGTACAAAAAGGGGCCAAAGCCTCTTTAATGATCCAACAAATGTTTTAATAAACACATTTATGAATTGTTGAAACCTTTTTTATAATATAAGGAGCTCTAGTCTAATCCATATTCATATGTCTTTATGAGAAATTGTAGTATCTCAAATCATTTAATTCTATTGAAGCAAGTCCCAATACTCTATTTTTGGAAGGCAAGGCCCACTCAACATAACATGTGTGCTATTGTTTCATTATTTTACTATTGGATTTGTTACCTTTGTTGGATGTTTATCTTTAAAATATAGTAGATGTATCACATAGCTAGAAATTTACATTAAGCTAACAATTTACTCTAGAACTATGCTTATGAGAATTTTGATACAGCTTGAACCATTTGAGATAAGTAGTTTCTATTGAATGCAAAAGTGGGTTTTTATTTAATTTTAGTAAGTGTGTTTTCATTTTGCAAGTGATTTAATTTAGCAAATATTTTACAATGTGAATGCAAAATCCATTCTTAGGTTGTAATAGAAATTACCATCTATAAGAACATAATAGAAACCAATTATAAAGAGACCTAAAGCATGCACATCTTAAATGATCAATTACTTTAACCATCTATCTTATCAAAGATCGATAACTTAATCTATATCTAATCTAGATTCTACACTTTCTCCTCGAAAATTCTTTACTTTTGAACTTGCAAGAGGTCCACATGATAACCTTGGGATAGATATCCTAGAGCTTATATGCTTAAGTATTTAGGGGGCCATGGCCCTAATTTTATGACAATTTTGATATTGATACTACTAAAGGTATCTATTTTGAACCTTATTTCTCCAAAGTTTACACACTTCCTCGATAATTTCACCATTAAATACGATTATATGAGCATTCTCTTCCACCACACTAACACATCCACTACATCTTGTTTGTATATCTAACCTCTATTCATGAATTATTTTTAGAGGCTTTTTGCTAGTTCCACTAATGTTATGAAAGTTGCAATATTTCTCCAAATTCCAAGAAGCCATATCTTCTACCAAAAGCTATATTTTCTTAATGGGCCTTCTCTATTAACAGATCATAGAGATTCATCCTTCGCCATGTACATAACCTCTTTTCCCACCTTCCATCCTATCTTGTCCAATCCCCTCATTGGAATTATTCATTTCAAAAATTATAATTGATCATCTTATATGTGGTATGATGATTCAATTTCTTAAGCCATAGGTCAACTTCTTCCCACACTCTAAAACTAGATTTGCTCTTGGGGGAAACCATTATATGGATCTTTCCAAAAATCTACGACATTCTTGTCCTTTATTATACAAACATCATGGATGTACTCTTGAGGGTGTTATACAAAGTCATTAAGCTCTTGGGAAGATATTCTACCTTGCTTATGAAATATTTTGGTTCATGAGCATGCTACATTGATCCTAGGATTTTACTCCATAACATTGAAGGGTTTTGAATCATATGCCACCATGGGTTGTGTATCAATGCTTTGTTGAAAGGAGTAAATATCCTCAATGCCAACACCCCAACCCACTTGGGCTTTGCCAATTTATTCTGATAAAGCATTAATTTTCATATCTTCTTTTACTTAGATCCATTTTGATAATAAGTTTCATTTAATCCACGACTCTATTTCCACTAAGAAAACCATCAAATTAGAGGCATTGCTCCAAAAATGGCTTGAATGCACCACAACCTACCATCCATGGAGAGACCTTTTAGTCAAAAAATATTCCCCACGTCAATTAATAGAAGTTTAATCAATGTGGTATATATGGACTTGAAAAAAGTGATTCTGAAGATGTGACGTCGACTATGATATACCTAAAATGTCAACTAACCAATATTTGTAGGGGGTTAAAAAACAAGAAACAAGACAAATTTTATCAATTTTAATTAGTTTTCAATGTTAATAATATTCTTCTCAACAAATATCGATTCAAAAGTTGGATTTCAACCCCAAATGTAGTAATATTTCCACTAAAAAAGAATCAAAATATATGGAAACTTACATAAAGATGCATTTCAAATTAAAAAGGGTATTAGCAATCAAGGAACAACATCAATAACAAAGAAGAAGGGATCCAAGCAAATTTATTTCATTTGTCATAACATGTGCGATATTAATGAGAGAGAAAATAAGGGAAGGGAAATGGAATTTTCCTTCCTTGCATGCACTTGAAGATGTGGTTGCTAATCCAAGAACTAAACATTTTGCTTGAATGCCCTTTATGCAAACTAGTGATAATTCTCAAATTGGTTTTCTTCTCTTAAGGCCCCAATAACACATATAAAGACCAATCTTAAGACAACAATGCAAATGAGTCAATCTCCTTTTGTTTGGCCTTGTTACATTCTAGACAATTATTTATATCGAGCTATAACATTGCTTATGTTAACATGCATGCATAGAGTGCAAACAATAGTGATAGTGAATCAAATATCAATAGCAAGAGAAGTACAAACTGAAATGTTGTTATGCACATAGAGTTCATTTACAATTTTAAAGGCCTTCCTTTCTTGAATAGTATGTCCATATGAAACATGGACAAGACATACATCCAAATGGCTTTCACTTTGTATAGAAAAATTCTCAAAGCAATGAAATAATGCTAGTGCTTTTTATCTATCAACAAAAAACTTTGTACTCAACAACATAATTTTGCATACCATGGAAATGACTCTTAGTGCCTTTATCAATGGTAATAAATATGGTGGTTAAGGGGTGGTGAGTACCAAGGGAATCCTCAATATCATGGAGAAACAAAAGTAAAATCTTATGCATGGGGTCTTGGTATATCTCCAAACACTCCAATAGAAGAAAATGCCATTGTGAGGTCTCTTTTGGACAAAGGAAACCAAGGTCGTAACTCTAATTGTCTTAGGTGACTCCTTGATGATCATCAAAGCTATCCTTGAGAAGTCATCACTAGTTGATAGCAAGCATGTTGTAGTCATAGTTTGACATAAAAAGGAGGTAAGCACAATAAGAAAAATGACATTCTATCTCCTAAAGCAAGAACCCAATGTAGAAGCATATATTTGAGCCAAGAAAGCCATTAAATTAACCCAAGATGTGTATGAAAAAATGGGATTCACTCATTATGCAATATCACATAAGGTCTTTGGTTAATTTGGCATGCAAATCAACATTTATAATGCTAATGATTCAACATCAAACATATCAATTCCTTGGGACCAAGATTAGAGTATTAACGATAACGCTCAACCTCTCTCACGTGCAAGACTTAATGATGAATCTTGTTCATTGAATGCAACAGTATGAAAATCCATTAACTCTGTGGGATAATGGAACACTAGAGGCATGGAGTTGGGAACATTTGCAGTTGTGACATTCAGGTCTCAAGGATCCTAGTAAGTGATATCTCTAGAATAGGACAACTTGAATAGGATCCTAAATCTAAAGAAGTTAAAATATCAATATGACTCACATTCAAAATTGGAGCTTGTAAAACTAATGAGAAACAAGATTAGAAAGAAGAAAGAGGTAAAACACAAGATCCAACAAAACGTAAAGCCCCTGAATTTGATCACATATTATTTCCCATTGCAATATTGGAGTAACTAAAAATTTGTTTCACACTTCATTTTCATCTTGGAGAGATGAATGGTTGCTTGACATATGTGCAACATGCAACATGACATTCCAAAGAGACTTATATAATAGCTTCTATGATAATGTAGATGGAACAATGTACTTTGCACATAAACCAAGTCTCGCACCCATGGGTTTTGGCACCATCAGGCTTAAGTACCTAGAGTTCTTGATTTTCTTCTATCTTCTAAAGTTGCGAAGAAATATGTTATCCATTGTGCACATTCGCCAACAAGGCCACTCTTTTCATATCTTCAATGGTAAAGTAGAAATAAGGAAGGCATCTCACAACATGCTTGTCATGACTGAATTGGAGGATGAAAGACCACTGAAGCTAAAAAGGGAATCTGCTCATACACAAAATTTTGCATGCATCTCTCATCACGGTGAAGGCACATTACCATCTAGTCTTCTTTGGCTTGCTATATTTTGACATATTAATTACAAAAACCTTCATTAACTGGAAAAGAATGGTGCATCTAATTTTCCTACTATTCCTAGCAAATTGAAGCTCGGTGATGTGTGTATCCTTAGAAATAATATCGAACAACCCTTTCATGATTCCACTTTTGTTAAGCCCTATATGAGCCCCATGTTAACTCAAAATCCCCTTATTAAGCCCTATATATTGAGTGATTACATGTCTATTGTTTTTTTTCATGTAGGCCAGAACCCCTCATAGTCCCATTTTATTAGAATTTTATCCATTGTCTCTATATATATATATATATATATATATATATATTATATATATATATATATATATATTATACATATATGTATAGGTATAGATATAGACACACACACACACACTTAGAAGACCTAGTCTTAGATCATCAAATATTGTCTTGTTCATTGTATTTATTGTATAAGGAGGTTTCCTATCTTCAATGGTAAAGGAGAAATAAGGAAGGCATCTCACGACATGGTTGTCATGACTGAATTGGAGGATGAAAGACCACTTAAGCTAAAAAGGGCATATGCTCATACACAAAAAAATTCATCTCATCACAGTGAAGGCACGTTACCATCTAGTCTTCTTTGGCTTGCTAGATTTGGACAGATTAATTACAAAAGCCTTCATTAACTGAAAAAGGATGGTGCTTCTAATTTTCCTCCTATTCCTAGCAAATTGAAGCATTGTGATGTGTGTATCCTTAGAAAGAATAGCGAACAACCCTTTCATGATTTCACTTTTGTTGAGCCTTATATAAGCCCCATGTTAACTCAAAATCCCCTTATTAAGCCCTATATATTGAGTGATTATATTTCTATTGTTTTTTTCATGTAGGCTAGAACCCCTTATAGTTCCATTTTATTAGAATTGTATCCTTTGTCTCATATACATATATATATATACACACGCACACACACTAAGAAGACCTAGTCTTAGATCATCAAATATTGTCTTGTTCATTGTATTTATTGCATAAGGAGGTTTCCCCCTCGAAGTGCACTGTAATTATTGGTTTCTTATCATTTTTAAGGTGCAAGGGTCGTAACATTTGGAATTAGAGCTCTTGATCCTAGGTTTTGGTAGTTCAAATAGGTCATCGTGGCATTTTTGCTATAACCTTTTTCTGTGGTTTCAGATTGTGAAACATAGAGAAGATTTTTATGACATCCCAAGCAATCTTTGGTTCAATTTTTAGATCATGGTTCACTATATTTTCAGAGATAAGGTCCAAGGAAGTTAGGGTTTCTAAAAGCTCCGCAATTCTGTCTCAAATGGGTGAGTTCAGAGTTTTCGCTATACCATTTTCTCTATGAGGCCTCAAACCACGAAATTTCGACCACATTGAGGTGAAATTGTGTTGAACATCTAGTCCAATATAGAGATCTTGGTTCGCTATATTTTAGTAGATATGCTTGAAGGAACTTATGGTTTTTGTATGCTCCAAAATTCAATCTCAAACATGTCAATTTGGCATTCATACTATAACTTATTTTTGTGTAAGGCTTCATAAAGTGAAACTTGGACCATATTAAGAAGAAATATTGGGGATTATCTTCTTCCATTTTCAGAATTTGATACATTATACTTTGAGGGCTATACCCTATGGAAGCTAGGGTTTGTGAACAATCATGAAATAAATTTTAAATAAGACAATTAATATTTTTGCTATATTTTCTTGTTTGGAATTTTTTAGAATGTGAAACCTTCAAGAATTTCTGAAGACAAATAAAAGTACCTTAGGTATAGGTTCTATAATTATATTTCAACAATTGGACATGTGGCACACTGTACAACTTTGTTTGTGGGAAGAATCCAAAAAATCAGCGAAATTTGGGAAAGTTACTATAACTTTCAATTGGCACATCTGATTCAATTCATACCTACGGAATTGCAAAAACTACATATCACAGTATTGCAAAACAAAGTTTCAAATACCAAAGGCCTCAAATCTCAAATATATATCAATAAAGCTCCAACCGAAATGATATTATCCAAATTAAGGTACGCAACTTACTAGTGACCTAACTCTTCATTAGCAGAGCCCAATTTTTTTGTAACAAAGAGGAAGGTTATTATTATTTTCCAACATGCCTCCAAAGAAAGTTTGTATACCAATTAAATTTACTGAAGGTGCATCCATGACCCATGAAGAAACTAAAGACCTAGAATTTATGTTATCTTAATTAGAAAAGAAAGTTAATGAAATGGATGGTAGTATGTTGAAAAAGGTGGATTTCTCAGGTTCTCAAGAAAAATTAAAAGAGAAATGGAAGATAATATGAATGAAAATAAGGAAGGAATAGAAAATAAGATAGAAAGGAATAGAAATGAAGATCAACGAAAATAAGGAAGGAATAGAAATGAAGATGAACGAAAATAAAGAAGGAATAGAAAAGAAGATAGAAGGAAAAAAATGAAGATGAATGAAAATAAGGAAGAAATACAAAAATCCATGATTGCTATCTTGGATTGGAGAGATCTAAGGAAAACATGAAAATAAGGAGAAGCATGTTGTTGATAATCAATCTCATATGGCGAGTATGTTATCACAATTGGGGAGCACAAACGTTGAATTGCAAAATCATACTCATGAATTTTCAATCCAAGACCCACATCATCAAGGCTTCGAGTCAACACCAAGGAACTACCACAATTTGAAGATCGATATGAGGAAATTTGATGGTAATGATCATGTAACATGGATATTTCAGATGGAGGAATACTTTGATCTACACCAAGTGACATCCTTACAAAAGGTAAATATTGCATCCATGTTTTTAGAACAAAACCAACATGTATGATATCAATGACTTTGTAAAAGAAAAAAAGATTATGTTATATCTTGTTCCATTTTTACAAAGGAATAACACATTATGGGTTATTAAAAGCAACACATTCTTTAGTCAATTGGTAAATCTTCGACAAAAAACACGTGTTACAGAGCACATTCAACAATCCCAAAAGTTGAGTCTCAGAGTAAAGAATATTTCAAAGGATAACTTATTAGACATATTTATGGGCACTTTAAAGGAAAGCATCCAACATGAGGTATGTCTGTTTGAACCTAAATATCTAGAAAGTTGAAAGTAAAAATATGGTTACTAGAAAATTGGTCACTAATAACTAAAGAGAAAATCATGCTCCCTTTCCTAAATCGACAAGGTTGACTCTTCAACAAATGAATGAAAGAATAGAAAAGGGAATATGTTTCATTTGTGACAACAAATACAGCAAAGGGCATAAATGCAGTGAGTAGAAATTATTCTACATAGAGTGTGAAGATCAAGAAGATCAAGAAGTGGAAACTTCACAAGATCTAGAGCTTGAAGAAACTGCTCCAACAATCTCTTGTCATGCATTGGTCGGCATCAATACTCCACAAAACCTCAAGATAGAAGGAGATTGACAAAAATTCTTAATTGCTTTATATACCTAACACCATAATTTCAAGCAATGATTGCAGATGGAGGTAACATAAATTGTTTAGGGAAGTGCAATAAGGTTAAATTGAATATGGAGGACTATTTATTAGTTATTCCTGTGATTTCAATCCAAATGGGTGGTGTTGATGTTGTATTAGGGGTCCACTAGTTACGATCATTGGGAATAGTGACCCTTAATTTCCAATATATTTTCATAAGATTTTTCTTAGAAGGAAAGGAAATTGAGCTTAGAGGTATCCAAAGGAAACCGGACAAAGTGATAACCTCTAATAGCATGAAAAGATGCTAAAAAATGAGACACTAAGGTGTAGTTTCACAATTTTGTTCATTAGATGTTCAAACACCCTATCCCCTGCTCTAGTGGATCTTCAAAAAGTTATCAACAATCATGCTAAGGTATTTGGAGAAATGCCTAAGGGTCTTCCACCTCTTTGACAACATGACCATGCTATTCGTTTGCAACCTAGAAGTGTACCACCTAACATTAGGCTTTACATATATCTGCATGCACAAAAGAGTTAGATTGAAAGTATGGTTCAAGAAATGTAAGAGGCGGGCATCATTCAGTCTAGCCAAAGTGTTTTCTCTTCACGAGTGGTGATGGTTATCAAAAAGGATGGTTCATGGTGCATGTGTCCAAACTACAAAGAGCTCAACAAAATGACAATCAAAGATAAGTTTCATATTCCTGTCATTGATGATTTGTTAGATGAATTACATGGAGCAATCTTATTTACTAAGTTGGACCTTTGTTTTGGATATCATCAAATCAAAATGAGGGAAGAAGACATTCTCAAAACAACCTTTTGAACAAATGAAGGTCATTTTGAGTTTTTGGTTATGCCATTTGGACTTATAAATGCACCTTCAACATTTCAATAATTGATAAATTATATTTTCAAACTCTTCCTTATAATATTTGTGCTAGTATTTTTTGATGACATACTAATTTACAACAAATCTTGGGAAGAGCACGTACAACATGTTGAGAAGGTCTTTACACTGCTAGAAGAGCAACAATTATATGCAAATCCTTCCAAGTGTGCCCTTGGCGACACATGACTTCACAAAAATATTTATTGTGGAAATTTGATGCCTCCGGTCATGACATTGGTGTAATTTTGATGCAAGAAGACCCCTTGCCCTTGAAAGTGGCGAACTTAAAGGAAGGAACTTACTCAGACCCATCTATGAAAAAGAAATGTTGGCCATACTTCATGTAGTTAAGAAATGATTTCAATACCTAGTAGGAAGACACTTCACAGTAAAAATGGATCATGATAGTTTGAAGTACTTCTTGGAGCAAAGGCTATCTTCAGAAGAGAAACAAAAATGGGTCACAAATATGTTGGGTTTTGACTTTGAAATTATCTACAAAAATGGAAAACATAATATTTTGGCAGATGCACTCTTAAGGAAAGAGGAAGACACATATTTTTTATTTCCATTCCACACTCTGACTAGGTGGAAGATGCAAGAACAAAATGGCAACAAGATGAGAAGATATACAAGATAATTTAATAGCTACAAGATGACAATGATGTAGTAGAAAAAATTACATGGAAAAATGATTTTTTATGGTATCAAGATCACTTATGCAATAATTCTCAACTCAAACAGAAGGTCCTATTGGAATTACACACATCTCTAGGATGGCATTTAGGGTTCTTGAAGATATACCATAGGATCAAGAAAAAAAAAATCGGAACGTCTTAAAGTAGATGTGCAAAAATTTGTGGTGAAATGTGTGGTATTCCAATAAAATAAACAAGAGACTATCAAGACCCCAAGGCTCCTTCAACCTTTAGCCATACCAAGCTAGTGTTTCCAATGGATTTTATTACGGGTTTACCTAAATCTAAAGGAAAGAGTGTCATTATGGTAGTTGTAGATCGAATGACAAAGTATGCCCACTTTTGCTCTCTTTCTCATCCTCTTAATTCAAACATTGTGGCAAAAGCATTCACGAAAACAATCCAAAAGCTACATAGAATACCAAAGATTATTTCGAGTGATAGAGATCCAATTTTCACTAGAAATTTTTGGATCAAATTATTTTCTTGTTTGGGTACTCAGTTGGTTCACTGCTCATCTTATCATCCTTAATTTGATGGGAAAATTGAGATTGTGAATAAAATTTGAGAAGGATATCTATTTTACTTTGCATTTGATAAACAAACAAAATGGGACAAATGGTTGCCCTTGGCAGAATGGTGGTACAACACATCGTTCCATACTTCATCAAAAATGTCATCGTTTATGGCACTTTATGGATATCATCCTCCATCCATCACATCACCCTTGAAATGGACTATAAAGACTCAAGCAAAAGAGAACCATATCCAACACCAACAAGAGGTTCTCAAACTATTGAAGGATAACATGGTTATGGCACAAAATAGGATGAACAAACGAGCAAATCAACATCACAGTGAAAGGGAATTTGTAGTGGGCAATTATGTATTTGTGAGACTACAACCATATAAACAGATGCCCCACAAGCAACAAATAGGACAATAAATTATCTCTGAGGCATTATGGCCCCTATAAGGTGTTGCAGAGGATTAAAAATATGGCCTACAATTTGGAGTTGCTTCCATATTCACATGTACATTTAGACTTCCATGTTTCTTGCTTAAAGAATGTCATTGGTGATAAGATCCCAATCCAAACTCTTATACCAGAGATTATGAAGAAAGGGAATAAATACTAGAACCAAAAACAATTTTCGAAACAATGACTAAGCAACAAAAAAATCGAGCAATTACTAAGTACCTCATCAAATGGAAGAACCTACCAATGAAAGAAGCGACAAGAGAAGATAAGTGTTTTCATGCAGAAACACTCACAAGTCAAGTGTTGAGGACAACACGTCTTTGAAGGTGACGATCATGTTAAACCTTATATAAGTCGAATGTTAACCCAAAGAACCCTTATTAAACCCTAGATATTGAGTGATTACATTTCTATTGGTATATTGTTATGTAGGCTAGAACCCCTCATGATCCCATTTTATTATAATTGTATCATATATCTCCTATATATATATATAGACACACATATGCACACTAAGGAGAATTAGACATAGATCATCAAATATTGTCTTATTCATTGTATTTATTGTATAAGGAGGTTTCTTCCTCAAAGTGGTCTGTAATTATTAGTTTCTTATCATTTTAAAGGCACAAGGATCATAACAACTTCCAAAATATTCAAAAAACTTAGGCTAATATATTCTAATGTGTGTTTCCTAAGTTTGTTCCTTTTGGTAATGGCAATAAATATATGACGACTTGTATTGATGATTACACCAAAATGTGTTGGGTGTACTTGTTGAAAAGTGAATCTCGATTTTTTAAAACTTTTAGAAATTTCCATGTATGGATTGAAAATGAAGCACAATCACATATTAGCTCCCTTTGTACTAATGCTGATAGAGAATATACTTTTAATGAATTTGAAAACTATATTCACCAACATGGGATTCAACATCAAACTATAGTTGCATACAATCCTCCTCAAAATGGTGTAGATGAAAGAATTGACAAAACTACCTTGAATATGGTTTGTTCCTTGACGTTTTTCATAAATGTGAAGTTGATGTTTTGGGCTTATGTGATTATATGTGCAGTGTATGTGAAAAACAGATGTCCATCTCATGCTCTCAAAAATAAGACACCTTATGGAATGTGTTATGACCAGATTCCTTTGGTAAGGCATTACTCCCAAGGAGCAAGAAATAAGCTTCATGCAAGGTGTCAAAAGTGTTGAGCAATCTAGGGCAAATAGATGAGGTGATTTCTCTAGCAATGATAATTGTTTGTGAGAACTTTTTATTTTTCTTAATTAGGTTCTTTACTTGATTATTATTATGTGATCTTCTTCATCAAACAGCGACCAAACCATAAAGAGCAATGAGACAAAAGACACAATATATAGGCTATCAACCAGGGCCAAAACCTCTCCAACTTGAGAGGAAAACCCACCAAAATTCTTCTTCTTATAGAATCTTCAATTGACGAATTCCAATACCTAGAGCCTTGACCAAGAACCCCTCCAATACCAAGTCAATGTTTCCTCTTTGAATAGCTTCTCCTTCCAGCAATTTCGACCTATTCTGCAACTACAACTCCAGAGACTACAACTTCGACTTGTCCAGAAATTGCAACTTTGACTTGCCCAGAAACTACAACCTTGACTTGCCTAGAAACTGCAACTTTGAGTTGCCTAGAAACTGCATCTTCAACCGCAACTTTGACTACAGCTTCTCTTCTTTGCCAGGGTAGATTCTCTCTCCCTCACTAGGGATCTTTCATCCTACCACATGAGTATCAATTTTAGATCACATCTACAGCCCTTCCCTTGGTAGCCCTGCATTAGCCCATCCAAATATTGTTCAAAAATATAAAGTGAACATCAAAATTACTTTTGTGATCATCTTTCATTATTTGTTCTTCTTCATCAAACAACGACCAAACCATAAAGAGCAATGAGACAAAAGACACAATATATAGGCTATCAACCAGGGCCAAAACCTCTCCAACTTGAGAGAAAAACCCACCAAAATTCTTCTTCTTATAGAATCTTCAATTGACGCATTCCAATACCTAGAGCCTTGACCAAGAACCCCTCCAAGATCAAGTCAATGTTTCCTCTTTGAATAGCTTCTCCTTCCAGCAATTTCGACCTATTCTGCAACTACAGCTCTAGAGACTACAACTTCGACTTGTCCAGAAATTGCAACTTCGACTTGCCCAGAAACTACAACCTTGACTTGCCTAGAAACTGCAACTTTGAGTTGCCTAGAAACTGCGTCTTCAACCGCAACTTTGACTGCAGCTTCTCTTCTTTGCTAGGGTAGATTCTCTCTCCCTCACTAGGGATCTTTCATCCTACCACATGAGTATCAATTTTAGATGACATCTACAGCTCTTCCCTTGGTAGCCCTGCATTAGCCCATCCAAATATTGTTCAAAAATATAAAGTGAACATCAAAATTACTTTTGTGATGGTCTTTCATCATGACATCATGGTTTGCATCGTCATCCTACATAAATATTGACACATCTCCAAAAAATATATACAATGTCAAGGGTCTCTTTCTTTTTCAAACTTTATCAAGATCTTCATACCTTTCCCATAGAGATATCATAGTCAAATATTTTAGTCTTTGGATGTTGATTGTCTTCTTCATAGTTGTCTTTTTCATGATCTCTTCCTTTCTTTTCACACATTTCTTCCCAGGAACTTCCAATCATAGTTCCTTAAAAACTTTGTTAACCACCTCATATTTCATACGAGGACATATTATGTTGATTTCATCTAATCAATGTCTAAACCACGCCTTCATGCATCCTTTCAAAAGAGAAGATCCTTTCTTTTAATCATGCTCTTGAGGTAGAGCATTTATTCATGATATCTGCAACCATATGACATGACTCAATTAAATATATGCATATATACCTCATATTTTCCTTCAAGTCATCTAGACTTCCTTCAGTAGCTTGCTTGATTGAAAGAACTTCAATCACCTTAACTTGCTTTGCTTCTTATGACATCATACCTTCATCCCATGAATCTCGTACAAGGTGGAATTCTTGACAAGACACTTGCTTCTTTCAGTAGGTGAACCTTTCAATGAAAATTCCAATAGAAGATCTTGATCATCCTCATCCAACAAATGTTCCTTTTAAATGATGTATGATGAGCTTTGTACTATATGACTTTTTCTTCTTCTCATAAGTACCACTTATGCTTCTGATGAGGTTGCCAAGAGCTACATCCTTTTATAGGTGACTGTCATAGACTTCTATTTATGATGATGTTACGAGCTCTTGCTTTCAATTGTATACTTCTATGATGCCATGATGCATCCTATCATGCTCTTTAGTGATTCATGATAGCTATATAAAAATTTGAGACAAAAACTTGAAAAGAACTTGATGAGGAAGATTATCTCAATCATAGTAGAGATCTTTTACTTCCTCTTTCTTGGATTTATTCTTTTCAACTTCCTTCGCCTCTTCAGTGATATGGGCTTCTTCTCTTCCTCTTATGTTGTTGTCCTTCTTGAGTTTAGGACAATCTCTCTTGTAGTGCCCATATTCTTGACATCCATAGCATTAAACCTTTGCCATATTCTTCTTTCTTTTCTAAGGACCAAATTTCCCAAACTTCTCTTTTCTCTTTGCCATAGCAGCATACACTTGAGTTTACTCATTTGATCCTACATCAAATTTTGCCTTCAACCTAGTTTCTTCAATTTTGCATAGTGAGCATAGATCTTAAATGGAGTAGCATCCTTCTTCTCATAAATGGTTGTTGTAAAGTTACTCCATTCTTCGAGTAGTTCATTTAATACTATGGTGGCCATCTCCTTGTCAGACATTATTTCTCCCTAGTCTTGTAGTTGATCCCTTATTTCAAACAGCCTCATAAAGTATGAGGCTATTCCTTCTTTTGATATATTCATCCCGTACAGTTATTGCCTTAACGAGATTACTTATGTTGTAGTGCTTACGGAAAACAACTCTACAAGTTTGTCATATATTTATTTTGATGTTTCAAGTTTAGAAACATAGGAAATGAGGGGATCCTTGATGAATTCTATAATAATCCTTTGAGCCCTTATGTTCCCTTTCATATACCTTGCAAGTGATTGAGCATCTTCTTTTGGAGGTTTAGTGATTGGTCCTTTAACATGTTCCATGACCTCATTTTCTATGAAGTTCAAATATGTCCTTTTCTTCCATGCAAGAAAATTTGAAGCGCCAACCAAATTGTTGTTTTCCTTGCAAAGAGAAATTTTGACAGATTTAGATGTAGACATAAATATACTAACTTGTGAAGATGCTTCTTCAACCTGCTTCCTTCTCGAGTTTGATGATGATGTAGGTAGTAGAAAACTTCTTCTTGCTGAAGATGTTTTTCTTCAAAAGTGATCCTTGACTCCAAAGAGAGGGAGATCACCTTGAATCCTTTAATGATGTCAACAACTCGTTTCTTCTTGCTTCCCTTGGATGAGTAGGCTTCAAGGTGCTTTGATTTGTGGATTTCTTTGAGTAGAAGTAGGGTCTTTTGAGGTCTCCTTTGTGCTGATGATTTGAGGATCCTGAGAATGCTTATACTATAGGCTTCTTCTTTGATCGAACTAGGATTTTATTCTTTTCTTGACGATGATGATGTAGCCCTTGTCTTCAAAATGCCTTGGAGATGAGAGAATCTTCTTGATTCTTTGATACCCTTGATGCCCTTCTAAAACTTCGATTCTTGAGTGCTTGAGTGTCCCTTATTTAGTTTCCCTTTCTTGACTTGTTATCGTACCTATGATAACATGTTGAGAAATCTAGGGCAAATAGATGAGGTGATTTCTCTAGCAATGATAATTGCTTGTGAGAATTTTTTACTTTTCTTAATTAGGTTCTTCTTTACTTGATTATTATTATGTGTTCTTCTTCATCAAACAGCGACCAAACCATAAATAGCAATGAGACAAAGAACACAATATATAGGCTATCAACCAAGGCCAAAATCTCTCCAACTTGAGAGGAAAAGCCACTAGAATTCTTCTTATAGAATCTTCAATTGACGAATTCCAAAACCTAAACCTTTGACCAAGAACTCCTCCAAGAGAAAGTCAATGTTTCCTCTTTGAATAGCTTCTCCTTTCGGCAACTTCGACCTATTCTGCAACACAACTTCAAAAACTACAACTTCGACTTGTACAGAAACTCCAACTTCGACTTGCCTAAAAACTACAACTTTGACTTGCCTAGAAACTGCAACTTCTATTGCAATTTCTCTTCTTTGCTAAGGTAGATTCTCTCTCCTAGAGAACTTGACTTCCAGAACAATTCTTCTTCATGACCTAACTACACTTCTGCAACTCAACTTCACTACAGCAATATGTTCCCTAATTCCTTCACACGTGTGGAGAGAAGTAGCCCAATAACAAATCCAAAATAGCTCGATTCTTCTTCCTTCCTTTGTCTTTCTCTTCTTTGCACTTTTTCTTGTCCTTATAATCGAACTTGTGTGTGTAGGTGAAGTGTCTCCAAATGAGGTTGAGTGCAATATATATAAGATTCCTTGAGCCTCCTATTAGGCCGACTTGACATGTTCTTAGGTTGACTTGTTGCTCCATGAGGCCAACTTGATGCTTGTATGTTTGACATGGTCTTGAAGGGTCTTTTGACTCTAATTTGACTCAAATAATTTTCTTACAATATGTAACATGCCCAAGAAGGGTTATTCATACATGCCAATGACTCTTTTGACTTTTATAGACTCAAGGACAAATCCTAGAAGATTTCAATGGGAGCTTGACCTAAAATAAAGCTTCCTTGAGCATGAAACCCATGCCTCAAGAACAATAATAATAAATTTATTTTTCTTTTTTCATTGAATACATAAAGTCAACATTACATATGTTATTATGAAGACCAAACCTAGTAAAATATTTCAACAAAAAGTACAATTTTTGTGGTATGTAGATACCACCAACGCATATCATCTTTACAATGAATTAAACAAGAAGTTTATTCTTTCCAGCGATGTATTTTTTCTTGAATATTCCAAGGCTAACAACACTATTGAGCGGCAACTTAATCATTTAGATAGATTCACTCGTGTAAAGCTTTATCATGAATTTGATAATGATATCCTGCATCTTGAAGGGTGGATCCCTATCTTGGATCAATATTTGCAATCTCCTTCCGAAGCACCATCTCCCCCTCCTAAAGTTCTGGCAACTTCATCAGATCAAGAAAACCCTTAGAATGATGTGATTGGAAGAAGTGGAAGGTTGAATCTTGATGCAACACCTTCTCAATCAGTGGAGCAACCTAGAACATCTCAGAAAGGTCCCTCAAAATTGCTCATCAAAACACTTGAAAGTGTTCGTCTTGATGAGGTTAGAAAGACAGGGATCATAAGTTCCACCAAACAAAAGTGGGGTGATGTAGATAGCTTTGATTCAGTTGATGTAGATGACATGGATGTTTTATATGATTGCTAATTGAAATTATCTAATAATTTTAAACCAAATTCCTTCAAAGAAGTTGCTTTTAATAATGAATGGAAAGAAGCAATTCTGAGTATGTTGTTGTCATAAAGAATGGGACAAGGAAATTGGTGAATCCTCCATTTGAAACTAAACCAATTGGCTATAAGTGGGTTTACAAGAACAAACACAAACTGGATGGCTTATTTGATAAGCACAAAGAAATGCTTGTGACAAAAGGATTTAAGCAAAAAGATGGTGTTGATTATAAAAAAACATTTTCCCTACAACAAAATGGGCCCCCACCCAAACTCTTTTTACCTTGGCAGCGTAAAATGGATGGAAAGTTCTTCAAATGGTGAGTAAATTCATCAAATCCTTATATGTCCTAAAACAAGCACTATGAGCCCGATATGAGAAATTAGGTAAGCATCTTGTGAAATCGACTTTTAAACACATTAATTTGGGTGATGCAACTTTGTCTGTCAAGAAAGTTGGCAAAATTGTTGTATACATTGTAGTATATGTAGATGATATGTAGATAAAAACAACAATGAAAACCATATTGCATCCACAAATAAAGAGTTGGGAATGGGCTTAAAGATTACACATTTAGGTTATTTTCACTGCTACTTGGACATTGAAGTGACTTAACATCCAAAGTACATATTCATCTCCTAAAATAAGTACAATGGAGAATTGTTAAACAAGGTTAACATGGTTGAATGCAATCCTCTATCTACTTTTATGGAACATAATTTGAACCTCACATCAAAATAAGGGATTGAATACAAGGATGCAACCAAGTACAAACAACTTGTAGGAAGTCTTATACACCTCACCATTACCAAACCAAAAATTTCATTTATTGTTGGAATTCTTTTCAAGTTTATGTAAAAGCCTTGTGAAGGACATTGGTGCACTGTAAAAAAGTGTTATAAAGTACTTGAAAAGGACTTTGGACTTAAATATTCAGATATGGTCGACTCAGGTTTGATTGAATATTCCAATTCAAACTTTGATAAGGACAAATAAAATGGAGCGTGGACTTTGCCTCAAGAGTCTTGGATCAACAATTGTCTCTTAGAAGTCACGCAAACAATCAGTTCCAACATATTCAATGATAGATGTAAAATATATGGCAGTTGTACAAGCAACAAAGAAAATTGTGTCTGGGGAAAATACTTTAAGATTTGCAGGAGAAACAAGAGAATTCTACTCCTCTTCTAATTGACTATTTCTGCAATCAAGTTGGCCAAGAATCTCAAATTCCATTAACAAGCCATACACATCAACACAGTATTATTTGATTTGATATCATGTAAAGACCAAAACTATTCATTTAAGACAGTGTTCCACAAATGAGTAAATTGCAGACATCTTCACCAAAGCACCTAAAAGAAAAAAGTTGGAAAATTTTAAAATGATGCTTGGGCTCACAACCACCCTTTCAAGTTACATAGGGGAGGAAATAAAACTTTAATATTTTTGTCTTGTAAATAATTAGAAATAAGACAATACCAAGATGAAGGGACCCTTTGAAAATGAAACCAGGAGTCACCCCATTGTATTCATTTGATTGCACATCAATGAAATCTAAATAAATGGAGTTACTCATCCCCAGCTTGACATTGGACTCAAGGAAGGAGAGATTATTCACCATCTAAAGGAACCAGTGGATGCTAAACAATAACACTCTCCTCTCTCAAATGTTAGTCAAGAAGAAGCCAATAGTCTTCATTTTTTTCATTAATTATAACACTCTTATCAAATAGGCCTCTTACAGGGACATTCAATGTCTATTTTGTATTATGTTGGAAATTTTGTAATGTAGTATCAAAGATTTGTTTAATTTTGACCTTTAAAACTCATAATATATTTCTATGTAGTGTTATTAAACTAGCTTCAACTTTTAAATATAATATAATATATTCATTTTTCAGTTAAAAAAGCAAAAAAGAAATATATAATTGACACACCAAACCCTCCTCTTATCCCTAACAAGAATTTTATATCTTCTATATTACAAGGCTCTATATAGAAACATGAGACGCAACATAGGGGCATGAATATATTATAATCCATGGAATCGACATATGAAGTGCAATTGATAGTGCATACTTTCACTCCGCAACTAGGGATCAACATATGAAGTGCAATTGATAGTGCATCCTTTCGATCGGCTACTAGGGGAAAGTGTCATGCGACCAACATAAACTATGCAATTGATAGTGCATCCTTTCACTCTGCAACTAGGGGAAAGTGTTGTGAGACCAACATAAACTATCTTCTCCCTACAACACACAAATGCCCCCTTCAAGCAAGTTCCCCTTTTCAAATTTAGAATCACAAATCCACATTGTAAAGAGTTTCAAATCTACATATTCATATGAATCAATAATTTTCATTTCAGCTTAAAATATAACTAAGAATTGTTTGTAGATATTCTCCCATTTAGACATCTTACCTAGCATGATATTACACCAGCAATGAACATTCTATTTCAAATAACATGTTGAAATATGTAACTATCACATTAATAATTGCTTACTATATGACTAAAAATATTGAGAATCATCTCCAAGCTACCTAAGTGTCCACCTTCCATCGCACCCATTAATCTGTGTTGAAAGTGGGTCAACAAGTATACGCTCACTAACGACCTTGAAGTTTCTTTTGATGACAATCAGTCACTTCACCTCCGGATCCTTTTTAAATCTTGCTTCCTTGGTACGCTAATTTGTCGAAGTGCACTCCAAAACTGTTTAACTCTTGCTTAGCACATGAATTTGTCCCGACAGAGTTGTACTCAATTTTCTCTATTTGGTTTCAGAAACTTCTAACTTGGGCTTCGACTATGCTATTCACTGAAGCCTTATTCATAATAGCTTGAATAGAATCCACATGTTACAAACTCGAAAAAACATAAATTTAAAAAAGCTGTGAGAGTCTATTTGAAGAATTCTCATCTGGCATATGGAAATAAAAACGTATGGAGCAAAGACTTTCAAGTTCCGTGTTCAGCTCAAATTTTGGCACAAAGAGCTGCATGAGTTTTCGTAACTTCCTGTTTTGTAAGAACAATTTTCAGGTAGATCAGTTCTGCCTGGAGAAACCCGTTACAACTTTTTTGTTGATGGATCTGTTCGCTGTTCTGGGGTCTTCACTTTCTAGCGGTGGAATCGGTTTTTCCCTCGCAGGTTTTGGCTGTCTCACAATGCTTTTTGTTGGTCTTCAGCACATTTCTAATTATATAGAGGTATTCTGGTTAGTTTGTTCATAGGTTTTCACATCCGTTGGTTAAGGAAGCAGGCCTTTTTTGTATAGAAATTCACCTTCCTCCAGTTGGTCTTGGAAGCCGTGTGCCACTGGACATTTTGAGAATTTTTGTGACGGTAGCTTTCCTCTTGAAGATCGAGTTTCTTTCTTTGTCAGGAGAGCCCTAATGCTATATTCTGGACATTGAGGACATCTGTTGAGAAATGTAACTACTTTTGTTTATTAATGAAAATTAGTTGTTTTTTTTCTCATGAAAAGGGTCAATCTTCAGGTACAATGAGTCTTATGGCTGTTGCACGTTGCCAGACACAACCATGGAGAAATAAATCATCCCAAAGAAAACCTGTTACTGATCGATGATAAAATGTGTTGATGCTGAGGCTTCAATAGATATGCCATATGTCTTTTTAGTAAAGAGTATCCAACAGTTACATTCTATTCATAAATAATAATCATATATTAATGTTATTATGAGTTACATTACAAGCCTCATAGTTAGTTTAATTGATTGAGTCTCCATTGTTAAAACGGTTTAATTGGTTGAGTCTCCATTGTTAAAACACTTTTGCTATTGAGAGGTCATGGGTTTAATTCTCTCCATACTCTGTTGGTGAGGTAAGGCTCTGGTTGAGCTGGCAAGAAATGATCCCTTCGGGTGAATCTACCTGATACAAATATTCTGTGGACGCCGCAGTCACCGATAGTCACCAATAAAGAGTTAGACTACAATTTGGAGGTTTTTTCGCTTATTTCCTGGTTTAATTTGCTTATTCACAAATTTGAGTTGATTCTCCACAGTGGATCTGTCTAATACAAATATTCAGTGGACACCGTAGTCACCGATAAAGAGTTAGACTACAATTTGAAGCCATAATCTATCTATTAGACGTTTGGGAGGTTTTTTTGCTTATTTCCTGGTTTAATTTGCTTATTCACAAATTTGTGTTGTGACTCTCACAATCCACCCTTTCAGGGCGCTGAATCCCATATATGTAGTGAAAAACTCTTTTAAACAATACAAATGATACAAATAAAGATTTGATCCAAAAAAAATTGCCAAATTCCAACAATACTACCAAAACCTCTAAGAGTTAGACTACCGCCAGTTGGAATGGCCTTTATCACCAAAGAAAACAAAACATACTTTGAAGCAGAGAATCAAAGATGGCAACATCATCATCCAAGTCCTTTCATCAACCTTCGACGGTTACAGCATTAAACCATGAAGGTGAGAGTAAAAGGGGCCTTGCGTATGTGAAGCTATCGAACACTTGTTGAGGAATAAAGAATCCGCAACCCAGTTGAATGAAATTAAGGCGTCAATATTCACGCTGGTTGCGCCGTGCTTCGTTTTATTCGTCTTGTCATGGCTTACAGATCTTCAGTTAATGATTGTCTAGGCGGCCGTGAGAAACAAGTACTTGGCTGAAGACCACGGTGAGAGTAAAAGGGGCCTTGCGTATGTGAAGCTATCGAACACTTGTTGAGGAATAAAGAATCCGCAACCCAGTTGAATGAAATTAAGGCGTCAATATTCACGTTGGTTGCGCGGTGCTTCGTTTTATTCGTCTTGCCATGGCTTACAGATCTTCAGTTAATGATTGTCTAGGCGGCTGTGAGAAACAAGTACTTGGCTGAAGACCACATTTTACCGTTGAGAAAAGATATTACTCTAAGAAAAAACAAGAATCTGTTCCAGCTTTATGGGGGAGACTGAAGTTCAGTAGTTTTTTGTTTTCTTCTTGGGCAGAGAAGCAATCACGTGATCTTTTCCCAGAACGAATTTCCTCTTTGTTCACAAGAGGGCTTACATCAGCAAACGAATCATCTGCTATGAGTATAATATTCAAGCTTTTCTATGTTTGATCCCTTTGTCCAACAGTGGAGACTGAAGTTCCCAAGGCAGAACTTAGGATTCCTGGTTGATGCAGATGGTTGGCTTTGCAGAAAGACGGTATGTAATGCCATAAATATTGTAGATATTTTTACTAGCACATATTTGGGGGCCTTTTCTCTCTTAGCATGCATACCTGCCACCTTCAACGATCCAACCCTTTCTAGAAGCCATATATGATTCTGCAAAGCTTATTCCTCTGAAATTGATAAATCGGACTTGGTATTGTCAATTTTACTACTATATGCAAGGCACAGATGTAATGTCCCCAATGAATTAATTGCCACGGAAGGACGGAATAGCTTATCCAACCTCGTAGGCTATAGTCGTGCTAAAGCGAGAAACTCCAAGTTTCCCAATGCTTAGGGCAACATTGGGTATATTTTGGGTCGGCTATGGCAAAAGAGCCCAAATTGGGGGTTGCAATCACACTCGAGAAACCCCATGAGAGAATCTATAAATAGAGGAGTTGGAATCATTTTGGACATCATGAATTTGGATTGGATATCTCTATTTTCTTGAGCCAAAGGCTCTGAGGGTTTCATACACTTTCTTCTAGATTAGCTACGGTGGAGGTGATCCCACCCTACCTAATCTTTGTCTAATTTCGATGGAGCTGATCCAACCCTATCTAGACACCACCTCTTTCTGTTCTGGCATAAGTCATTGGAACAGTTCTGATTTGGTTTAAGGCTTGGAGATTTTACCTTGTCCTGGCACAGCATATTCTTTGGAGCAATTCAGTCTGGTTTGTAGATAGATCTCTTGTGTTTTCTCTGTACAGCGAAGCAATTGAGGGCATAAACCCTGTGAAGCAATAGCAGGTATCTTCTAGGCAGTTAATTAAGGAATTCAGCCTCATAAGCAGCAAGGTTCATAGCAAGATTTTGGAGGCTGCAGGGCCGAAATTTCTGACACAGATCTGAGGCAATTCCCAATTCGCTAGCATTTCCTGAGACAACTTGCTGGTGTTTATGAGGCAAGATTCGATGACGTTCATGAGGTAAATTTAGTGGCCTTCTGAGGTCATTCAGTGGCATTCTGAGGCAGATTCGGTGGCAATTCTGGGGCATTTTCAGTGGCTTCTGAGACAGTGATTTGAGGTCCATTCTATCCAGGAGACTTGGCCCTCTTAGGGCTGCCGCCTACCACAGAGAGACATAATTCTAAGGCAGCGAAGACAACAGGAAGGAAATTGGATTGTTTAAAAACTGGCATTCAGCCCTCCTAGGAGTATGGACTGTTACAAGATTTTCTGGCAAGCAGCCAAATTTATTGTTCCCTCAGCCAGCAAATTAGTCAGGTTTTGTGTAGAATAGTAGGGTAATATAAGTTGCTAGTAGAATTCAGTCAAACTACTGGAATTGGTTTATTTACACTTGCTACAGTATCGTATTGAAGTATTGACTGTATGCATCCCTTGGTTATTTGGACATTCATTCCCGTTTTATGGTGTAATTGAGGAATATCATAAAACTATCATTCCTACATGTTTATTGTTGCTTTTGAATAACTGGTGTATTATATCTGCTATTGTATGAATTCATCAATTTCTATTGCTTTTCTCTTGGGAGCCCTAACTTGAATAGGAAACCCTAGGCTGAAAAATTACCCAAGGATACTACAACAGATCCCATAAATAATCCCTTTAATATTCCTCGCAATTCTGCAGTATACTGTTCTAATCTGTATAAATTTAGGATGCTGATGCAATGAAAGTATAAGGTACAGCGTAAAACATTCAAATCGTTTTTAATCCTCCTGTTAGAAAAAATCATAGCTTTTCAGTAATTAAGCTTAGACTGCTGCAGCATCAGTTCCACCCTTATCATAAATTTATCAGAAGAGACAATATACCATTAACATGGCATATGTCTGCGAAATGAGCAGGCCATGTTGTCCTTAACTTCTAGGTAAGTAGGTTTGCTCTGGCTGTTAGATTGTAAGCTTAGAGGAGGACCTAATTGCCGAGGTTTTCTTGAAGTATAAATTTATGTAGCCTGAAATTATATTATAACCTGACTTCATAATGACAATCAAACAGAACTCTGAATCAGTATACATGTCAAAGAAACAAATTTTGGGCATGTCAAATTACAGTTTGACATGTTCTACTGTTGTGATAAGTAACCCTACAAATGTGCTATGATATAAGAAAAGAATAACGGGATTAAAATCATTTCAAATTGTATAACTATGCATGTCTTAGTTTATTGAGTAACATAAACTTTAACATCGGTCTAGATATTGTGTACCACAATTGAGTTAATCAACATTCAGAAGATGCCATCATGTTGATGAGTTGCCATGTATTATAGGCACAACAAACAGCAGATTTGTCAAAAGTGGGTCAATCTTTATTTTACTTTTTCAGTATATCTTAACTGGTTCTAGAGTTGAACACAGATGGGGAATTACAAAGCCAGTCGCAAGTTTGTAAGAACCAAGTACCATCATTAGCAAATTGCACCAGGAAGGACAAATAATATATAAAAGGATATTCCCTGTGTCTGAAACTTCCTATATCACTGAATTACTTTCACATAATTTAAGAACATTGAAATCTCAATATGCATTATTGGCAACTTTCATAGGGTTGTCACATTTAACACAAATAGCAAATTCTTCCTTTATATTTGTTGTAGTTA
The DNA here is from genome assembly GCA_000404065.3 of Pinus taeda. NCBI lineage: Eukaryota > Viridiplantae > Streptophyta > Pinopsida > Pinales > Pinaceae > Pinus > Pinus taeda. The sequence continues at coordinate 233,987 of APFE031429361.1, read as the reverse complement.
GTGGCATATGGCATTGCCTTGTTTTGAATCTGCGATAAAGTGCTTTCATCTAAGATGATCAACTTCCAAAGGTACTTTCAGTGTAAATTCCAGAACGCAAGGAACTGTGTGAATTCTAAATCTTTCATGCATTAATAAATTGTTGGGTATGTGTAATTTGCGAATAATTTGCTTAATGTACATTATTTTATTAAGGATGTGGAAATATTCACCTTCTTTTCATGGTATATTTTGACTCCTCGTCTTCCGTGAAACTCAAGCAGATCTGTAACATACCCAATTACTTTATAATGCAGAGCTGTGTCCACTGAGGAGGTTGTGTCTCTTATGTCCTATGGCAGTCTTCTTGACTGAATATCATCATATCTTGTGCCTTTACCTATGGCACACCATGACTATTGGAAGGTATATCACATGTAAACGATACGTCATATGATGATATGCAGTTAGGAAGACTCTCATATATATAGAATGTAAGATACACGAATACCTAATTGACAGGCCTTTACACAATAGGAATTAATAGAAATAATTGTAATTGGGTATATTACAATACCAGTTTAATCACTGGAATTCAAAAGTGTAACATTGACTGATTTTGATTGGTATTATTCTCACCTTCACAACTCCCACGGTACCTGTCTTGAGTCTTAATATTTCTTGTCTCAGTTTGTTCATAGTCATGTCCTGATTTGTATTTATATGTCCGTAGATCTCCAACTCCAAGTTCATGTGCTGGTTATTAAGCGGTGTAATATTTCATGTGGTAAGGTAAATAAGGCATAATATATATTCCGATTTGGATTTGTGATTATATGAATCCCAAATACGGTCTGAGGCATCATCCCTTTAAACGCAACACTAGATTTTTCTCCCAGGGAACATCAATGTATAATTCTGGTGACAATTTGTACAAGCCAGGTATTGTGCAAACTCTTCCATCTAACTCAATGCAAACTCTTCCATCCAACTCAGCTTCTGGCATCATTTGTTATTCAAACAATTGCCTAGGTAATCAAACTGGAATTTTACCAGGAATGAATAGAGATCCTGCATGCCGATGAAGTTCAATGACACACTTATCCTCTCCATTTGCTCATTAGTATAACCAGTGTCGTAAAAACCTTGCTCTTGACATTGATACAAAGGTAACTATTAAACTAATATTTCAAAAACACATGTCAGCAATATCTACAAGAAACTATCAAGAAAACACTTAGGCAACTTCGAAACCTTTTAAAAGAAGCTATACAATAAGATTCAATCTGTATAGCTTCCAAAGATTGAATACATCAACATTCAGAAACACCAAAAAATAAGTCAAAAAATATGAAAGAGGAGATCTGAAGGAGATGTTGTCAACCAGGTACAGCATACCCAACTCTGCATATGGGACCAATGGGAATTGCACAAGTTTTACAGAGTAATGGTTACCAGCTGTTCAGAAACCCGAGAAAAAGTTGACTTTTGTGAACAAAGTGTTACATAAATACAATTCTGCCACCATTCTGTGCGTTCTGCTCGACTTTACAAAATCAGAACCGAAAGATGACATTTAAAACTCACACATGTATGGGGGTTCGTTTGACAACCTGTTCAAAGATGACATAAGAGTTAGTTTTTAGAGAGCAGCACACCTTCTCAAAAGTACAAAAAACGTGAAAACTTTATCAAATGCATTAACTATTGACTAAATGTTTTCACAGAACAGACCTTTCTAGACAAGATTCTGCCTGATTATACATCTCTTCATGTTATATACGGGACTCAAGAGAAGAACTTGACCATAACATTACTCTAATCAAATTCTTAATGAAGGATTTAAATACAAACACGTCCATTATCCAGCCCATCCTTCCCTAGCTTAGACTTGTAGTTTTTTTTCAATATACAACATCTCTGACTCTTTTCAGAAGATCCATGTGTAAATATCACTTCTATTAGAAAATAAGCTTGGAATAGAGGCAGCTTCAATCTTTATTTCTATCTTAACTTCTAATATTCTCACTCTGATGCCTACTTTTAAGCTTGGGAATTAACGGATATGAACTGATGAATAGTGCAAAGGCAAATGTCTTGAACCAAACATTATGCAACAAGATCAGGACTTATTTCCTTCCATGTACATGCTTTTGTCTTTTCTCGCTTTGGCTATACCCTTGTTACATACTATGACAATGTAAGTGTGTGTTATGAAATCTAGAGCATGTGCTAAAATCAGCATAACATGACTGCCATTTCTAAAAGAGCATAGGTTGCAACCATAATAAGAGTTCAATCATCGATATCATTTTGACTAGATCTTATCTACTACCATTCTTAGTATTGAGAAACCAATGCTTATAGGAATTAGGGTTTGATTCATCTTTCTTGATAATTACTTGTGAATTATGTTAGCTTATTTTACTTTTTTATTAGTTTATCTTTCATTAAACAATTACCAAATTAAATGTATATGAAGACCACAAGAACAAGAGAAACAAGATGCACGCACTTAGAGAGGGGAAAACCCCTCCAACGGGAAAACCCAATCCAACTCTTCCACTAGTAGATTCACATCAAGATGAGGCAATCCAAGACCTTATAGACCTAGACAAATATCTCCTCCAATCACCAAATCATCCCTTCCTTCCAATAGATGATCCTTGTCAAAGTCTCCAATTGACAGCTTCCCAATAGCAGCTTCAATCCAAAATTTCGGCACCCAACTACAGATTTTTGGCCCTCAGCTTCAAAACTTTGGACTCATAGTAGAAACAAAATTTCAGCCCCAACTACAATCCGGTAACTTCGCACCTCCAGCTACTTCGCTCTCTTTTTCTGCTTCTCTTTCTTATAGGTCGAACTTATTGAGTGAGTGTGACAAATAGGTCGAGTTGCCTCTCTATATATAGCCTTGTTGTTGGGTCCAATTGCCCTTATGTAGGCCTACCTCATGGGGACAGGGCTGACTTGGTGTGGACGTGACAAATGACCATTTTGACTTCAAAATAATTATTTTTACATGATACAGAAACCCAAGGGTCTAATAAGAATGACAATGACTCTATTGAATCAAGACAAAACCTAAAAGCCTTCAATGGAGACTTTGACCTAGAAAACATTGATGCAAGCATGAAACCCATGCTTTAATAAGTCATTTTCTTTAATAATAAAATTTATTTTGACAAGTACAAATATCAAGACCGACACTAGTTACATTCATTCTTCAACACTTGGAACATTGATAATAAAATATCCTTCCTCACAATACAAGGGAATCCAAAGATGCAAAATGATTAAAACAAGCAAATGAGGAAGCTTTCAAGTCTGTGTTACTTTAGTAGTTGTCAGAATAACCTTTAATTTGTATCATTTTTAGTAAATTATGAAAAACATCTGATACACTTTATTACAAGAAAATAATACCCCAATAAGATGGTTTCAATGTATTTGACACAAAATAAACAAGATAAATACATTAGTGTCTTCAATAATCCTCATAGCAGCAACCTTGGTGATAGAAACAAAATAAACAACCTTTTACATTATTAGTTATTACATAGTATTTTAGAAAAGGAACACTTTCACATGCATGCATTGTTGAACTAAAGTTAATCTTTATTTGTGATCATTTTTTTATGAAATATACATCCTAGAGACACCTCCTCGGCACTGCCCATTCTAATAATGGTACTAGAATGCATAGGTCAACAATTGAGCCATACTTTGGTTATCACATTTGGTATCAAAACCAAGTTTTCTAATCCCGATCATTGGCCACGTTAAATTTTGAAGTTTCTCCAATTGAGAGGTCTTTGACAAAATGTTGGCCCTTGGCCATTTACATTTCAAAGATTTTGTTTAAAAAACAAAACAAAACAAAACAAAAGGAAATTATCACTTCACCACCATCCATATAGTTATCGACAACCAAGTTGTTATTTGCCTATATAGTCACTAAATTACTAATTGCAATCATCCATACATAACCACATACCACAATTTGTATGATTAATTATAGCTTCATCCATCATGCCTATTACCCACCACCTGTGGGTAGTATCCATAGGAGAAAATTTTCTCCTAGATGGTCCTCAGCCGGCAGCCTGTTGCAGCCACCAGATAACTCGATGTGCCACTATCTCTGCCACCTAAGCCAGCCATGTGGTCCCTCACCCATTTGTTATGATCACATGTTTGAAGGTGGGCCTCCCGACCCTGAAGGTATAGCTTTTCATTGGTGTAGTTGAGTAATTTTGCTTACTTATCATCTAAGTCACAGGACACGTCCTCCAAGGTCCCATGTCCCATATTTAATGTGTTGGACACGAAAACGGCCCTAAAACGTGTTGAAAACGTTTTTTAACGTGTCCTAGAAAACATAAAACGTATTCGATCATTTTCTTCGTGTCCTAGTTATGGAAAACAAGTATTCAGAGTCTAAAAAACGTTGCCCTAACATTTTTTCTCCAGTTGAATACGTACCCCACATAATCAATGGTTTAAAGCCCACGCAATTATTTTCTCGGGGTTCTTTTGCTATTTTCCTCCGATGTCGTCGCTCTCCGTCAATGTATAATCATCGTGTGGAGCTGAGTGTGGAGCCGAGTCATCTCCGTGGACTCGTGGAGCCATTTGGCCGCTAGAAGGTTTGGCAACTTGGCAGCATGTGTGAGGTTCGCTGGTTCAGGTACGCTGTGGCCCCTAGACCATAGACGCAATTAAACTTAAGCAGCAAGCCCATAAAAAATGTGTTTGATTGTGTGTGCACTGTGCAGCTTACACTGTCGAATTCCAAGGCCAATATACAAATATAAATAAGTTTGTCCACTGTCCAGTGTCATCTAATCAAATGATTATGTTACAATAATATAATAAAGATTATCATTTATGTCAGACAATTTTCAACCCACAGGCCACTAGGTTTTCATTCGAGCTAGCATGCAGTGCTGAGTGTACCTACTGTTTATTTTTAACAGTTTTAAATACTGCATTTCCACTTGCAATACAATTAATACTATATTTCGGTATATATATATATATATATATATATAAAACGTGTCCCTTGTGTCCTGTTTCTGGGTCGCTGCGTTTTGCATTGAATACTCGTATTTACGTGTCCTTCGTGTCTCGCGTCCTCGTGTCATGTGACTTAGTTTATCATGGACACTTTTAGGCATGGATTGGTGTGGGGATTCAATAAAAAGAGTGGTTTAAATCTATGCTCTTGTCTCCTCTGCCCGATTTGGTGGTTAGCCTTATATCCTAGTCCTATGGGATCTCCTTTACTAGCTATTAGCTTTAAGGTTGGCGCTACATGGAAAATCCTCATTTTGATTGCATGCTCTCGCTTCCCGACACCATATACATCACTCCCCTTTGCTCATTTTAACCCCATTTATCTGTTCTCCCATTCGCGTCCACTGGGTCAACAAGGGGTTAACCTCCCCCTCCCCTTGTCCACACCTTGGGTTGGACCCCAAACGATGCCCCGAAGGTTGATGCAGATAAAAAGAAAAGAAAAAGAATAATTTGGCCACTCTCAATAAGAAAAGTACAACAAAATGCAAAAGATCGTCGAGGCATACAAATTTAGCAAGTAGGCAAAAGCCAAACATGAGATCTACCCCTTTATCTGTGGCCATCACCCTGGTTCCTATGGGCCCTATATGAGGCCCTCCACATTAAGGAACCCATGATTGTTCCAATACCCCAATAAGATAAACTGCCCCACCTTAAAAGAGGTATCTACTGTTGTATCCTACACATCATGCTCTCATCCCCTGGAGCCTTGAGCAATTATGAAGAAAAATCAAAGGCAAAAGGCATATGAAGATAGGTGGAAACCAAAGGTTGAGGCCATGTACCACGATTGCTCCCTCCGACACTCATATTCCCAAGTGTGGGCTTCCCCTATCATAGCTACTTGTGTACCATGACAAGTGGCTTAGAGCCTTCCCCTAATCACCACTCCATTCCATCATTATATCACATACCACCTACCACTTGATGGATATACCATGCACATGTCACACCCTTTAAAGGTTGAAACCAGTGTTGCAGTACTCGCGATAAAATCACAATTTTATCGTAAAAACGTAGTTTTTTAAATCCAACGATAATATCACCCGATAAATACAAACTTTTTTTTCGGCAATTTTTTCGTAAAAATCGCGATTTTTTTGGATAAAATCGCAAAGAAACAAACAAAAATAAATTAATTAATTAATTAAGACAAGAAGGTGACACAACCTACCCAAGCTACCCCTGTCACCAGCAGAGGATGTGGTCCACCTCCTGTAACACCTAGTTCTTCAGCTTCTAGAGCACAGTAGAGTCCACTGCCAACTCCACCGACATCTACATCTAGAGGGGCAGAGGAAATCAGTAGTATTAGACTTTAGTTATTTGGTTCATTTCATTGTATATGACATTATGACTCATGATATGAGATACATTATTACATTTTTTGTTGATATTTTGAAGCTGACTTGGGACTCGGGAGTCAGGACTTACTATTCAGGACATGATTCACTGTTATGTGTGATGTAACACTAGAAATGATATTAAACATCTTATATATTAGTTCTTTTATCATATTTATGTGTCAATGTATTTATTTTATGTTGTAAATGCTTTAGATATTAAAAAAAATTTTAAAAAGATGAATATTTTTGCATTTTACAATTTTTTTCCCAATTTTTACAATATTTTCCAATTTTTTCCCCTCGCTGATAATATCCCAATAACAATCACTGCAACATTGGTTGAAACCACCTAATAGGGCCCTTGGTTAATCCCCTTATTAAGCTTGGAGACACCTATACATGCCAAAGCCCACTATGGAAAGGCATGCCACCATGAAGTGTCCATTTGATTCCATGATTTGTAAGCTCTTTTACTCTATTACTCTAATGATTTGTTGTATTGGAAGGCAAGAGGACGCATTAGATCTTATGCAGGATTGCAAGTGGGTCTTCATTTGGGGTTTGGTCTCCTTATACGAGGTCCAAGCCCTCCAGAGGGTCACATTGGCACTTCTAGGTTGAGCACTTCATGTATTCCCAGCACCATTCATTGATTGCTTGTGTTCCACCTTTTTGGATGAGGATTGTAAGTCTCTTGAAATTTGATGTGAGATTGCTTGAAGCCAAGATCACTTGGTCATTTGTAGTCTGAGGCCAGTAGCATACTTTGGTGGCTGACTTTTCTGTCTCCCTTTGGTACATTTTTTTAAAGATTGAGATCGTCAGTTTTGGTGAGTTTTGGTTTTGATGTCATGAAGATTGCAATAAAATTACCCATGTGTGTTTTTTTATTAAAAGCATTGATTGTTGGAGGATTGAGGATACTGAGACAGATCAATAGATCGGTCTGTCACAATGAATAATCACATGGCAGAGACGTACTTGAATGAGAGCAACAAGCTCGAAGGGTCCAATTATTCAAACTAGAAATTCAAATTGTAGACACTACTTGAGGGGCAAAGTGCGTGGGCGATCGCAAATGGGGATGAATTGAAGCCAATTGTAGCCAGAGCCAAAACAACTGCAGCAATTTAGGATTGGGAGAAGAGGGACAACAAAGCAAAAGTGTTGTTGAAATTGTCAATGAAAGATTGCATTATCCCTCACATCACAGAGTGTAAATCAACAAATGATATTTGGGCAACTCTCAAGGATTTGTATGAGATATAAAGAATGCAAATCGTGTAATATTCCTAAAGATCAAGATTCTCTCCATTAAAATGGAGGAGAATGAATCAATCGCTGCATTCATCTCTCGAATCAAGGAGTTGAAAAATAAGTTGGCTGATATAGGGGAGACAATGTCAAACACTGATAGTCTCACCGTTACCATGATAGGTATGACTAATGATTATCGAATGTTTATTATAGGCTTGAACGTGAAGGTGAAAGCCCCCAATTTCGAAGAATTGACAAGGATCTTGATGCAAAGAGGACGAGAGGAGGTGACTCTGAAACCCCAGAATTCAAATCTTCCATTAATGGTCAAGAAAAAGCCTTTGGGAAGGAAACCAAGCACAGGACAAAATGGTGGAGGTACACCGCAGAGAAAGCCACCTCAAGGTATGTATTTGACCATAAATGGTTTGGGAACCAAGTGTTTTTATTGTGGTAAATCTGGTCACTTGAAATTGTTTTAAGAAAAAGAATGATGAAGGTCAACATAGATATCATAAGCATGTAGGGCTCTTTGTTGATGAAGATCGGAATCAAGACCTCAAATTGTTTGTCTGATTCTGCTTTCTCTATTGAAAATGATGAAGCCGAAACTTAGTTTGTGGATTCAAGAGCTTCCACTCACATGACAAGTAATAGGCATTGGTTCGAAAGTTTTAAAGAAACCAGCAATGGTGCTAATATCTAGCTTGGTGATGACAGAGCCTACCAGATCAAAGGGCATGGAGACATTCTTGTGATTTTGCCTGATGGCAATATCATAAAAATACAGAATGTAATGTATGTACCAGGAATTAAAAAGAATTTAATCTTTGTTTCAATGATTGCAAATCAAAACTTGAACATAGAGTTTTTTAAAACCTATTGTGCCATTAAGGATTTGTTGAAGAAACAAAAGCCGGTTTCATCTGGAATTTGAGTTGGAGTCTTGTACAAGTTGAATGTCACAAGCGTACCACACCAGGCTTTGACTTCAACAACAATGACAGCAGAGAATATTTGGCACCAAAGATTCGGACACATCAATCTCCCTGATTTAGTTCTACTACAAAAGCAAGGTATGGTGAATGGACTCCCTATTTTAAAAAATGCACATGTTGATTGTGAAGGATGTGCACTTGGGAAGATGCACAGGGATGAATTTCCCTAAGTTTAAATAGAAGAAAGAGAGATGTCCTCAAACTTGTGCACAGTAACATATGTGGACCAATGCAAAGAAGATCATTAGGAGCAGCATATTATTTTTTATTATTTGTTGATGATTGCACAAGATATACTTGGGTATATTTTCTCAAAAAGAAGAGAAATACATTTGAATATTTTAAAGAGTTTCGAAGTATGATTGAAAAACAGACAGGTAAGGTAATAAAAATTCTCCACTTAGATATAGGGGGAGAATACAAGCTAGGAAACTTCGTCAAACATTGCAGGGACCATGGGATTATTCAACAATTTACACCACACTCGACAACAGAACAGGGTTGCAGAGAGGAAGAACATAACTCTGGTGGAGTGTGCACGCAACATGTTAAAAGGTAAGAACCTATCTAATGGCTTTTGGGCAGAAGAAATTAATACTGCAGTTTATTTAAAGAATAGGAATCCAACAAAGAACCTTGACCTTAAGACTCCATTCAAGGCTTTATATGGTTTTAACCCTGCAGTTTGTCATTTAAGAGTTTTTGGTTCAAAAGCTTTTGGTCATGTTCCTAAAGAGTATAGAATGAAACTAGATGCAAAGGCCATCAAATGCATATTTGTAGGGTATTGTTCTGAGTTTAAAGCAAACAAACAGTTTAATCCATCTACTCACAAGGTGTTTGCGAGTAGAGATGTTATATTTCATATGCAGGTTGATGAAGTTAACAAAGACAAAGGCAATGAGGAGTGGCACATTCCTTTGCTGATGGAGGACAGCAGTGAGGAAATTAAAGACAGCCATGTGCAACAGCAGCAGCAACAACAAAAAGAAGAATCAAGTGATGCAGGGACAGTCAGCAAGCCAAGTCCACCACTAAGGAGATCAGGTAGGCAGACTCAATTACCAGTAAGATATAGAGATCATGCTCTTATAACTAGCATGTTATATGTTGTTGAGCCCTCAAATTATAAATAAGCAAAGTCAATATGATGAATGGAGGGCAGCGATGTAAGAGGAATATGAGTCAATACTTAAGAACAAAACTTGGGATTTGGTTGAATTGCCAGAAGGGAAAGAACCTATAGGTTGCAAGTGGTCATATAAACTTAAATTTAAATCTGATGGTAGTCTAGACAAATACAAAGCTAGGCTGGTAGCTAAAGGTTACTCACAAAGAGAAGGAACTGATTATGAGGAAACCTTTGCTCCAGTAGCTAAGCTGAACACTATTAGAATGTTGATAGCTTTAGCTACAAAACATCATTGGAGTTTACACCAACTAGATGCGAAGTCTGCATTTTTAAATGGTGAATTGAAAGAAGAGGTATATTTAAAACAACCTGAAGGGTTTATCAAACAGGGGGCATGAGCATTTAGTCTGCAAATTAAAAAAGGCATTATATGGTTTGAAACGGGCACATAGGTCATGGTATGAAAAAATTGACTCATTTTTCTTGTAGCATAGTTTTAGGAGGAGCAAAAACGACCCAAATTTGTATATTGTTTTTGATGAAAGGAGCAAATTGTTTTGATTTCTTTATATGTAGATGATTTATTTATCACATGAAATGTTGATAAATTGATTAAACAAATCAAAGTGCAGATGTCACAAGTTTTTGAAATGAAAGACCTCGGAGAATTACAGTATTGTTTGGGTCTGGAAGTTTGGAGGGACTCTGGGCAGACTTTTCTCACTCAAGGGAAGTATGTCCGAGGGTTATTGAAAAAGTTCAAAATGGAGCAGTGTGAAGCTGCCTCAGTGCCTTTACAGCAAAATCTTAAACTTTAGATGGAGGATGATTGCAAAGAGGTGGATGCCACATTGTATAGACAATTGGTTGGGAGTCTGATTTATTTGACTACTACTAGACCAAACTTAGCATTCTCAATTAGTGTTAAGTCAAACAATGTCAAAACCTCTTGAGATCCACTGGGTTGCAGCAAAAGGTGTCTTGAGATACCTTCAAGGAACCACTGATTTTGGTATTAAGTACATTGATCTTTTTGATGTTAATTTGACAGATTTTCAAATTCAAACTAGGCAGGAAACCTGGATGGTAGAATATCCATAACATGTTATGCTTTCAACATTGGATCTGGGGTAATTGCTTGGAGCAGTAAGAAGCAAAGTATTGTTTCCTTATCTTCTACAGAAGTGGGGTATCAGGCAATGTGTGCAACCACATGTGAGGCTATTTGGTTGAGGATACTTCTCCATGATGTTGGAGAAGAACAAAAAGATGCAACAATAATAAGATGTGACAACCAAAGCTCAATCAAGCTGGCAAACAATCCTGTGCTTCACAAAAACACAAAACATATTAATACTCGATTTCATTTTATTAGAGAGAAGGTTTAGTCTAAAGAAATTTTTATTGAATATTATAATACTTGTGATAATGCAGCAGATATTTTTACCAAGCCCTTGGGAGGATTAAATTTGAAATGTTCAAGGACATGTTAGGAGTACAGGTGAACCCTTTCTCCATTAAGGGGGGGCGTTGAAATTTATGGAGAATATATATTATTGGAGAGAGTTTGTTTCATAGTTGAGTGTGTGTCCTAGATTAGGATTAGTTCCTATTTTGTAGGTGTCAGTTCGAATCTCCCTATTATGATGTAAACTTATATATTCTGATTTGAATAATGAATTGGAAGAGCATTCTCTGCTTTGTGTAGTCTTTAAGTGCAGCTTGCTCACCTGAGAGTTGCAGGTTTCATATTTATAGTGTTGTCCTCCTTAATTTTAACAAATGCACATGGATCACCACTCCTAGTCGGATTCACAGTTGTACCATACACTTGGCAGATGTTCCATGGCCCACACAAGGATGTGTCTCACCATGAGAGACAAAGGGAGGGCTTATGTCATCATTCTATCCCTTACGGATAGTTTACAGGCATTGTCGATCTACTTGGAGACCCATGAGGATGGCATTGTGCCCCCACACCCACTTGGGGACACAACATGTGATTCGCATAAGTATCAAGGGGCCAACCCCTTGATCATTGTGTTCGGAGCCCATTCTCTCAACTTAGCACACTTTAGACTCCACTAGGACTTCTCAACGGCGCAACGACTCATCATGTTTACTATTTTTCCCTCTTGAGAAGATTATTTTTATATTGTGGAGCTATCTTGGTGAGCTTGTCACCAAGGGATGTTGTTATTGCACATTTTTTTATTATTTGGGGCTTAGTTAGGCCTAATAAGGCAAATCGAACGCTTTAGGAAGGATATAAATATATGAGAGTCTCATTCATTCTCATCATCACTTGGATTGGATTAGTAGATTTGTGAGAATTTTGCATTCCCTTTTGGAGGATGAGTTTGGTTTCATGGATGAATTTTGATGCTTGGATCCTATTCTCTTGGCCTTGGAGCTTCAAATTTGTCTTGAATTGATGATTGGATATACTCATTGTACATGTAAGTGCTCTTTCTCATGTCTATTCTTTACATTTATCTTGTCACATGAATAATATATGGGATTTTCCTTCTTCAAATCTTAAATTTGCCCTAATCTATGTGAAATTATGGAAATTTTGGAATTTTGAAGTGTTGCATATGTTACATGTGTCGTGTATAATGAATGGATGTTCCTAGAGGTTTAATTTCATTGAATAAACCTTGATAAGTCATCAATTCTTGCACATCGAAGTATAAAATCCTTTGGTAGTTGAGTTCATGCCCTAATTTACCATGAGAAGTTGCCTAAGGACTCCTTGGTTGGGTAAAAGTCTCTCCAAATTTCGAAATTACCTTGACTTCATCCCTCCCAAGACAACGCATTGATCTAGCCTCTTGGTGGTCACTCAACGAATATTTTCCTCGCCTTTTCCATTCTTTCTAGGCCTAACCATAGTAGGTCACCTAGGGCATCAAGCGAAATTCTTTGTAGCCATCCAAAACCCTTGAATTTTGGTCCACTATTGTGCTAGGGTTTTCTTTAAAGGTCCTCCAAGTTTGAGGCAAATCCAATGGTGAAATCCTGAGATATAGCAAGCCCTAGCTATAAGACCATCTCTTTCCATAGGTTAGTGTCCTCACTTGGGTCATTGCATTTGTATTTCAAAAAGAGTGTTGTCCTTTGATCATATTCTCCTCCCTAACAGGTCAAGCCTCTCTAGTTTTGATCAACTCCATATCCTTGACCTTCTTTGTGGTCCCACAACCTTGTAAACTCACATTCCACAAGGGTCACATAGAACCCATTTCTCCTTTAGGATTTTGAGACCTAGGATACCTCTTGTTAAAGGATATTCTCCAACCCTAGGTCTAGGTATCCTCACAGCCCTTTTTAGAGAGTTAATCACCTTGCTTTCAAAGCAAGCAAGCCATTATTTGAGACTCTCTTATGAATAGGCTTTAGGAATCACCCTATATATTATCATTGATCCATTTATTCTTGTGATTCCTCTCATACCGAGACCTCTCCCATCGGTGAAAGTACGTAAAGAGCAAGGAGTCTTGGCTGAGGTGGCGGTGAGCTATCTCTCCATTGTTTCCCCTTGACCTAGTAGTTGCTCTATATGATCTCATCCTAGGACCCCTACTAGTTTGAGCAGTAACAAAGCCATCGTACATTTGCATGTTCACTACAATCTGTATACCTGTATGGTTTTAAAAAATAAATTAGTACAACTGGTCTGTGCAATTTGCATGACTTCAATACACAATCGCTCGTACAACTAATTAAATCCATCATATGCACTGGAAGGCACCCATTTCAAATTCTGTACAAAATTATTGTACAATCCATTCATCTCCATTGTCATTAGTTGTAAAATTCTACTCGTACAACTGTCACATTCCAACAAGCTGCCAATTCGCATCCACGTTTGTACTTCCACCTATACAATCCACCTTCATCTACCATTTCCATAATTCATACATTGTTGTTTCCATATCACTGTGTTGTCCTATCCATACAATTGCATCCATATTTTCAAGTCACGAACACCAAAAATTAGAAAGAAACAACAAAAACTTCAAGTGGATATTATTTCGAAGGGATTGCAAGCCAATCGTTAAACACAACCAGTGTAGTCAAATAAAGGTGAAGAATGTTGGGAAATCTAGAGGGCAATGATTAGAGTGATTTTTCTTTTATTGATCACTGCTTGTGATGTTTTTTTACCTTTCTTATTTATTTAGCTTCTTTACTTATTATTATGTTCGTGTATCATCAAACAGCTACCAAAACAAGAAAAACAATAACACAGAATATAGGCTGCAAGCCAAGGCCAAAACCTCTCTACTTGAGAGGAAAACCTACAAATCTCTTCTATTTTTATAGATTCTTCAATTAACAAATTCCAAGACCTCTAGACCAAGACCAAGTCCAACCCTTCTTGATGATATGCTTCCTTTGTCCAAGTCAAACCTAGCACAACTTCGTCCTTTAGCTGCAAAATTTCGACCTCTACTGCAGGACTAAAATTTTCTGCCCTCCTACAGTAGTTGCAGTGACACATATGAGATTCTTCTGGCCTCTCAAGGCTACCTCAAACATTTGCTTGGTTTTCTCTTCCTTCTGGAGCTTGAGGATGGTTTATTTTGACCTTTGCTAACCTTCTTTCCCTTCTTTCTTCAAGATCCAACCTGTAGAAGAAAACACTAGTCCAGTGGAAGAAACCCAAGCCTTCCTTCACACGTTTGAGAGAGAAATAGCTCAAAGATAAGTCTCCTTCATCCTCTTCCTTCTTCGTTGCCTTCTTCTCACTCCTTCACTTGAATGAGTGAGTGATTGATGTGATCCAAGGAGGTCGAGTTTCTTTCTTATTTTAGGCCGACTTGCTAGCTCTCAGGTCGACTTGGTCTTGAAGGGTATTTGGACACTTTTAAGGACAAAAATAATTTTCTTTACAATTTATGATCTTCCCAATGGGGTTTTCAACTTATGGCAATGACTCTTTTGACTTCTTGACCTAGGAAAAACCCTAGAAGCACTCAACGGGTGCTTGACCTATGGCTCAAAAATTATAATAATAATTTTTCTTTCATTTTACAATATACAAGAATCAAAAGTACATTTCATATTTATGAAGACTGAACCTAGTTATACATTTTTCAACACTCCCTCTTAATTAGGGAGGTATTCATAAATGGTACATGGACATTCTCAATCTGAAGATATCTTATAAGAAGAATTGGATTGGTAACCCATCTGTATAGCATCATATCAACCAGCATTGCCATATAGCAAGCCCTTGACTAACAGCACTATCTCTCCACAAGACCAAAGCACAATGTTGGCGGGACCAATGATTTATAGACACCGTCATCATTGTCTCTCAAGGTACATACCCCACCCAGGTGTTCACAAAGTATGACCTTCCTTAGACTATTCTTATCTTGGATAGCTAGTCCTCTAAGAATATTGGTCCACGACTACTCTTATGTTGGATGCCCTATTTCATCCTCAAAGAATATTGAATGCCAATCCTCCATTTTGCCTTACCAAGTGAACACAAAAATGATGTGCCCATCTCTCCCTCTCAACCAAGGAGGATACATCAAGCAAACCAAGCTTGTCTCTGAAATACACAAGCTTTTTATTAACAAGAAATTTTGTCAATATGCCAGCTACCTGCTCATTGGTGAAGATATATTGTAATTGCAACACATCTTGTACTAGCTTCTGAATGTAGCGATACTTGTTGTTGATATGCTTTGTCTTTCCATGAAACATTAGGTCTTCAAGCAATCATATACAACTGGTGTTATCACAATGTATCATTGTAGGGCCATTGGTCCTTCAAAAGGTTGGCCAGTAGCTTCATCAACCATACCGCTTCTTTTCTTACTTCGCAGGAGGCAATATACTCAGCGTCAGCACTACTCAAAGCAATTGTTTCTTGCTTTTGCTCATCCACGGAGGATCCCAAACTAAAACATCGTCCTGCAGTGCTCCTTCCATCTTGCTCACTGCCTCCCCAGTGAGAATTCGTATATCCAATCAAGTAGACATCATTCCTCCAATCATATTTCAAGCAATAGTGTATGGTTCCTTGCAGATATCTCAGTATATGTTCTGTTGCTATCCAATGATCATGCTTTGGCTCCACTTGGAATTGACTAAGAACATTTACTGCAAAGCATTTGTTTGGTCAAGAATTCACCAAGTACATCAATGAGCCAATCAATTGTCTATCCTTGGAATGATCCACAGATGATTAGGAACTCCTTAGTCTTTTCAGGTTTGTGATCATCGGGGTTGTTAATGGTTTGCAATCCATCATGTCAAACCTCCTCAACATCTTAATCACATACTTTCCTTGACCTAGATAGATCTCATCAAGTCCTTCCCAAACTTCCAGTCCCAAATAGTAGTGCATTAGCCCTAGATCCTTCATGTCAAATTTTGTTGCTAGCTGCTTCTTACATTCTTCAATTTGACCTTCCACACCTGTCAAGAGAAGATCATCCACATACAGAAGAATGATTACTGGCTCTTTCATCACAACCTTAATATAAAGGTTTGGATCCGCAGAACTCTTTGTGAAGCCTAATCTTTGTAGGTATAAATCCATCCTAGCATACCATGCCCTTGGAGCTTGCTTGAGTCCATATAGTGCCTTCTTTAATCTACAAACATACGCCTTTCTATCTTTAACTTCGAATCCCAAGGGTTGTTCTATGTAGACTTCCTCATCAATTGTGCCATTCAGGAATGCAGTCTTGACATCCATTGGGTGGATGTTCCATCCCATTGATGCTACCAAAGAGACCAATGAACGTATAGTTGTATACCTTGTTGTTGGAAAAAATGTCTCTTCATAGTCAATGCCTTCAAATTGAGAGAAACCCCTAGCCACAAATCTTGACTTATACTTGTCAATCCTTCCATTTGTTGCATGTTTGATCTTGTAGAGCCATTTGGAAGTTATCACAAATTTGTCTTCGAGCCTAGGTACGATCTCCCAAACTCCATTTTTCATTATTGATTGATATTCTTCATTCACGGCATCCTTCCATTCTTGGAAATTAACAACTTCTTCAAAAGTGGATGGCTTAGCTTCTATTAATTTTGTCATGTAGGTTGCATACCCAGAATATCATTTAGGTTTCTTGCTTTCCCTTAATGTACCTTGAGCTGCTCCATGACCTTCCACATCTAGAAGTGTAGACTTCAACCAGTAAGGTATTTTTCTAGATTCGGGAATTACCACAGGTTGTATAGGTTCACAGGGACCATCTTCATGGTTTGATTCTTCTTCCTCCTTAGTAACTTCTTCGAACACTGGATGTTCTTCATCATCAAAGTCCATAGGGAGATCCTTTGATTTCTTGAATGCAATACTTTTATCAAAAATCACATTTTCACCGACTTTTATTCGGTGTCCTTCCTTTATGTAGATACTAGACGCCTTAGAAGAGTTACTGTAGCCCACAAATGTTCCCTTCTTGCCAAATGGATCCAACTTCTTTCTTTTGTCCTTAGCTATATGAATATACACAAGACAACCAAAAATTCGAAGATGATCTTGGTTTCTTCCCAATGAACACTTATTTGGGAGTCTTGTTATCTAGAGCCCTGTGGTGACTTCGATTTTGTATGCATACAGTTGTCTTTGTAGCTTCACCCCACAAAAACTTCGGTAAGTATACACTTTCTTCAATGGATCAGATTTTTCGTTCTGCAACTCCATTTTGTTCGAGATTATATGGGACTATCAGCTCCCTATTAATCCCAAACTCCTTACAGAAAGCTATAATTTCCTTGGATGTATATTCTCCTCCATTATCAAATCTTAATATCTTGATTCTTCTTTCTATAATATAGATGACCACCAAGTGATTTAGGAGTCATAGGACCACAAACATCTGAATGAATAGGATCCAAGATTTCTTTTGACTATGAAGCGTTGCTTCCAAATGTTCTCTTGGTGTTCTTACCCAATGCACATCCCTTTCATACTCCTTCGCGTCTTCTTTCAGTTCGGGGATTCCATTTACTATTGAACTTTGAGTTGGAAGGATTTTGAAATGGAGATGACCAAATCTTCTATCCCAAAGTTCACATGTGCTGATTTCAATGTGAACTAAAGCTTGAGCAAGAGAAGATAGCAACCCGTAAAGTCTTCCTTCACGAATCCCAATCACTCTACCATTTTCTATGCTTGAGTTTTTACCTCCTACAACTTTTCCATCAATGAAAGCCACTCTATCACCTTTATCTTCTAGACTTGAAATGGAGAGTAAGTTCTTTTGCAAACCTGGAACAAATAGGATGTTGAGATGAATAATGCCTCCATTTTCCAGCTCTATCAAGGTTGATCCAATTCCTCTCACAAGATAAAGCTTATTATCAACAAGTTTTATGGAGTAAGAAGACTTTCCTTTTGACAATGTCTTTAGTTGCTTGTGATGGCCGATCATGTGTCTTGATGCTCCACTATCGATCACCCAAATGTTCTCATCTTGAAATATGCCAATGAGTGTTGAGAAGAGTGCTTCGTCCTTTGTCTTGATCACTTCTTTCTTTGGAGTAAATAGGAGATACCATGCTTCCTTGAATCTTGATACCTTTCTTGAGATGACTTGCTACCTTTGAACACTTCTTTAGAACATTCTTCAAAGTATTAGGGATCTTCATAATGCTCTTAGAAACCTTAGCTTTGATACCATGTTGACAAATCTAGAGGGAAATGATTGAAGTGATTTCTCTTTTATTTATAATTGTTTGTGATGTCTTTTTACCTTTCTTACTTATTTAGCTTCTTTACTTATTATTATGTTTGTGTATGATCAAACAACTACCAAAGCAAGAACAATAACACAGAATATAGGTTGCAAGCCAAGGCCAAAATCTCTCCACTTGAGAGGAAAACCCACAAATCTCTTCTCTTCTTATAGATTCTTCAATTGACGAATTCCAAGACCTCTAGACCAAAACCAAGTCCAACCCTTCTTAATGACGTGCTTCCGTTGTCCAAGTCAAACCCAGTCAAATCTCTTCCAGTAGCACAACTTCGTCCTTCAGCTTTAGAATTTCGACCTCTACTGCAAGTCTGAAATTTTTGTCCCTCCTACAGCAGTTGCAGTCACACATGTGAGATTCTTCTGGCCTCCCAAAGCTTCCTCAAACCTTCGATTGGCTCTCTTCTTTTGGAGGTTGGCGGTGGCTTATTGTGACTTTCATTGACCTTCTGTCGCTTCTTTCTTCAAGATCAAACCTACAAAAGAAAACCCTAGACTAGCTACAGAAACCCTAGCCTTCCTGCGCACATGTGAGAGAGAAATAGCTCAAAGATAAGTGTCTTTCATCCTCTTCCTTCTTCACTGCCTTCTTCTCATTCCTTCGCTTCAATGAGTGAGTGATTGATGTGATCCAAGGAGGTCGAGTTTCCTCCTTTATATAGGCTTCTCAATGTGGACATAGATCCTTATTTTAGATCGACTTGCTAGCTACCAAGCCGACTTGGCCTTGAAGGGTATTTTGACACATTTAAGGACAAAAATAATTTTCTTTACAATTTACAATGTGCCCGATGGGGCCTTCATCTTATGACAATGACTATTTTGACTTCTTGACCTAGGACAAACCCTAGAAGCACTCAATGGTTGCTTGACCTATAACAATAATTTTTCTTTCATTTTACACTATACAAGACTCAAAAGTACATTTCATATTTCTGAAGATTGAACCTAGTTACACATTTTTCAACAAAGAACCCTACACTCATTAACGAGAAGGCCTAGCCACCATTAAACAACAAAATCATATCTAAGAGCATGTTTGGTCCAAGTGAAGCACTACAATAAATCGCAACTGCCAAACAAAAGGTGGATAGACTCAACTTATGTAATCAGCCAAACCAGTGGATTACGTCTGTTCTTAATCACTCTGTCGCATCTCGAGTTTTCCTCAAAAATATATTTAAATTACAACAACCATCAAAACACCATTGGCCACACACTTTCATAAGACATGAATGTCTAAAACTAATTTCATTTTGCACAAGTAAAAGTTCCACTACCCGTCATATTAATAATGATTTTTTCATTTTGAGAAAAAAACACAAACGTCCTAAAAATAAATCAGTGAAAAGCATTATATTAATAAATACATATAAACTTTAAAGCGACCATTTAAATAAAGAAGTAAAGTAAAATAAATATGTATATATAGTCACTATATATATTCAATCAAAAAGTTACAAGGGGCCTTCAAGTATTACATAAAAAAATTTAAATAAAAGGGGGAAGCCATGAAAAGATCATCTTTCACCAAAGAAAAAAAATTGTCGAACAAATATATAATTTTATAAAAGGAAAAATACCAATATTGAAGCTTATTATAATTACCAAAAAAATAGTTAAAAAGAAAAGGAATAATACAAAACTAAAAGAAGGAAGATTGTTCAATTTCATCATGTTGTGGATTATTCACTGTAATCAGGAGAGTTCAAAGAAAAGAAATTGACATCGTTATCAACATGAACAACAGAGAAAATTACATTAATATTAATTTAGCAAATCAATTATCAATTCCAAGTCAAATAGAGGTGGGAAAAAAACTGCAACAACCAATATGAAATTAACAACTTGCATGTGACAATTGATGATTATAAATGCATATCTCGATTCATTATTGTAACTATGTTTTAAAAAGAGATCTACAAGATTCTTGGGTTACCCTAATATGAAAAATTGGGAACCTTAATGTTAAACATGGAGGAAAAAAATTGACATTTTCTTATAGGAAGAAAATGAGGACATTCCAAAACATTACAATGAACTGAAATCCGATAATAATTTCATCAAATGACTTCAAAAATATTTCAATATTGATGCTTCAAGAAAATAAAAAATCAATATCAAGGATGTAAAAAGAATTTGACAAAGTTATCGAGGATAAAAACCAAGAAATTTCTCGCTTAAAAAATCATGATTAAAAAATATTTGCAAAAGTCAAGAAGTCCAAGGCTACAACAAAAATTAGAACAAGGACGGTTCGAGAAGAAACTGAATGAATGTCCATCATAACGAGAAGGAGAGAATTCTCACTTCAAGGACCTTAATCAAAAGTTGTTAGAAGAAATTATAATATTAAAATATGAGAAGCTTGAGTATCAAAACATTAAGGATAAAATCAATAAATCAAAAGTGAAATAACTTTCATGTCTCAAGAAAGATAATCAAAATCTACTCACTCATATCAAGAAGTTTAAAAATGATAAACAATCATTCGAAATGGAATAGAACAACTTATCCAAACAGAATCATTGAAGTCCTTAGGTAAAAATAGTTCAAATTATGAAGAAGGGAACAAATACAGATCCCAATAATCTCAAGGTTCACAGAGATGCCAACCCAAGTAATGTCAAAACATTCTCAGATGTTGGCGTACAAATGAAAGGAATTCTACTTAGATGTTGCATACAAACAACAGAAATTCTAACTAAAGAAGAGTGATTAACCAAGCAACATTAGTGCGTGAAAGAAATCATATTCTTGAAATAAATCAAGAAAATGCCACAAGCATGATAAAAGGAAAATTATGTAACAAAAACTCCTTATTGACATCTTAGCCAATCAATGAATCAATATCTTTCATGACAAAAACAAATGACTTGTCCTCCAAAAAATATTGTTGCCAGCACAAGTGTCTCATTATAACAATTTGTCTTATATATCAAATAAGTGCAAAGTTCCTCAGAAGATCAAATTGGGATGGTTGGATCATTTTACAATTTGGCAAATTTGTCCAACACTCACAGATTCATACCGCCTTGTATCATCAAAGATAACAGCTCCAAGAATTAAGAAAATAGATCAAGTCTTCTCATCAATATTCTTTGACGACAAAGAATTTCTAAGGGGAAGAGAATGTTTTGAACATAAATATGTGCAAACTATAAAATAATATAATAATAAGTATAATTAATAATTATGAAAGGACAAGATTGTTCATAAACGGGCATCCCACCTATGTATATATATGGGGCCCCCATTTGTAACCATCATATCAATTTCTTCATACAGTATTCTATATATATATATATATATATATTGTTGAACTATATACTAGGTTTGGTCTTCATAATGACATATGTAATCATGATTTTATGTATTTGATGTAAAGAGAAAAATAAAATTATTATTGTCACTCTTGAGGCATGGGTTTCATGCTCAAGGTTATTTGATTTATAGGTAAAGCACCCATTGAGCGCTTCTAGAGCTTGTCTTTAAGTCAACAGGCTATAAAGAGTCACTATCATGTATGGAAGACCCTTTTGGGCATATTGTATATTGTAAAGAATATTTACAGAGAAATATTATATTTCTTTAAAGATTGATTATTGATTAATCGATGGAAATACCCGGTTCAAAGCAGGCACAATGTTTGCTTGGAACATAGTTTGGCTTTTGAAATCTGACCAAAACAATGCACGCACTTGACCAATAAACATTTCTATCCCGACCATAACTAACTGGTAATTAGGAGTTTAAGGACGCCTACGGGATTGGAGATCGTGCCTCTGTCCTGTGGATCAAAATAAATATTCTTCTTTTTGTTTAAGTTGTGGACCTTCCCCTTGATTGGACGAGCTAGATTAGGTTTTGTGGATCGAGCTCTTTCCTTTGGTCTCCTACTCGAGTCACTAGGATCCTTACAAAGAGTGTTACACGAGTGAACCTTTTACTCACTTTTACTCACTCTTAGTACAAAAAATCTATCCTTTTAGGCAAGCCTTTACGCAAAAAGTGTAACTCAACAAGCAGCTACTAAGTCATAAAGTCAGCCAACTACTAAGTCATAAGATTTGCAAAATTCTAAATTAGAGTTAAAGACCCTCCAAGATCTTGTCACCATGCTACAACAAGTCGGCCTTCAAAAGGATGACAAGTCGACCTACCAAGAGGAACAAGTCAGCTTGTTAGGGCACTCAAGGAAGCCTGTAAATAGAAACACTTTGCCTTATTCAAAGGACATTCATTCAGCTTAAAAAGTTCGATCAAGAACACAAAAAGACAAGCAATAACCAGCGAGGAAGAAGAATCAAGAGCGACGGATTAAAAGGGATTGTTTTGGGGCTCAAATCTCTCACACGTGCTAAGTAAATTAAGGCATCCATCTACTACAAGTAGATCGAATTACAAAGCCATCAACAAGTCTCGTTATTAGTGCCAAGAAGATTGATTTAAGAAGCCAAATTATCAAGAAAGAAAGTACTTGTAAGAAGAGCTTCGGCATAAATCACATCAAAAGCCCTTTGTCGACGCGTTTCGAACCAACTAGTGTGGTTCATCGTCAGGACAAGTTGAAGAAACAGATCTGGCCTAGCAAGTTAAATAGACAGAGCAGAGACTCCAACAACTACAAAACGGCTATTTTTGACTCTTGGAACAAGGTAAAAATTATATTTATAAATTTAATATGCTCATTATTTTTATATTATTAATATTATGCCGAAGCTCTTCTTACAACTATGATGGATCACAGAAGCCTCAATTCTACAAGAAAGTACTTCTCAAACGAAGGAAAGGAGAAATCAAACTGCCCCAAATCTGTCACACGTGCGAAGTGCAGTAATTGAAGGAAGCCGAACATTGCAGGTAAGGGAGGTCAAAGTTGTAGTGAAAGTTGCAAGTCAAAATTCTTAGTCAAAGGAAAAGTGAAGGTTGTTATAAGGCAAGTTTGACTTGAGTTGACTTTGTGAGAAGGAAGTGCTTCAAGGAGAAGTTTGACTTGGTCTTGGATGGGTCTTGGTCAAGGGTCATAGTATTAGTTTTTGTAGCATCGGATGTGTTCTAGCCTTGAAATTTTGTGGACATGCTAGAATACATAGGATCTCCAAAACACAGAAATCATTTATGGAAATTCCACCTGAAATGACTTAATTAGATTATTAGTCAGTTTTTAAATATTTCCTATGTCTAAACTTAGGAAATATGACTAATTAATCAGAATTAAATTAAGTTGTGAATGTTCTAGAAACTCACACAAATCGACTTCAAGTTAATCCTAGACATCAATTAACATCTAATCTTGGTCATTGAAGTCTCAACAGGGGATTATAAGAAGAAGTCTATGGGGCTTGGAGAAATCACTTAAGCAGTTCAATTTCATGAGCAAATCAATTTCCTGAGTAACAGCGATCAGTGGCCGGAGAGAGAGCTAGTGATATCAAAACAGTGAAAGAGGGGCAAAGACAGTGAAGTCAACGGAAGGTTTCCAAATTCGTTGAGTGCATTTGCAGAGAGACGCTAGAAATCCACAAAGAGGCTAACATGGAGCAGCGCAATAACCTCTAGAGGCAAACTGGAATTGTTGGGGAGCAACAGAATTTCAGTGCCAAAAGCTGGGCAGAGGTTCCAGAGACCAGGAGAGACGTTTTCCCACACAGCAATTGGTCAAACGGCTTGAGGAGATGTTGTTCCAAGCTGAGAGCAACAGCAACTGTGTTAGTGTGATGCAGTGACTGCGCAGAGGCAGTTTGGACAGTTCAATTTGAGTTGAGGTCAATGTAGGGATTTGCTTGTGGAGTGAGGAATTTCTCCTCACTAGATTTTCTTGCCAGTTTTTCTTTGTGCCAACATTTATATGTTATAACGCCAAGATCATAATATATAATACGCGAAATTTAACTAACGAAACCATAAGAAAATCGCAGAGCCAAGACTATACATTAGAGCGTTAAAAGTAATGAACCTCTACGATGAATAACAATATAACAAACCTCTGAGATGATAAACATGCTATTACAGTCATGCAAGATTATCTATTCGGTGTAGCGATGCAAGATTGATGTCGAGATCATGTCTAGAATAGAAAAGTGAGACCAATGCAAGGATGTGAGACTGTGTAAGGTGTGAGGTTATGATTCAGAACAAAGAATGCCAATGCGAGAGTGTTGAAGCAGATGTGAGTGTCGTTTTTGTAGGAGAAAGAGATCCCATGCCAATCCAAAACGAGAACTATTTAGTCATCCGAGCAAGAGAGCAAGGGTTTTGTGCCAGATATGAGACAATGATTGTGAGAATAAGTGCTTTCTGAGACCCTTGGACATGCCCTTCCTCCAACTATTCATGGGAGATATATAGTAGTTTCCAAGCATGTAGTGACGTGACCATTTGAGGTTAGCCGACATAGGAGCTTGGAATGACCTCAAATAAGAGGGAACAAAAATAAAATTTCCAATTTGAATTTCGTTCTCACAATAATTTTTCCCTCTTTAGAGGAAAATCAAATTTCCTTTCAACTTAGTCCGCATGAGGTAGCTCAAGTAGCATTGGTTGTGGAAACAAAATCTCACCAAACCGGAAGTCTTGGGTTCAAATCTTGGGCTACCCTTCCCCGGGGTGTGTAATGGACATGAAAATCAGAGTGTCCTACCAAGCTTACAAAAAAAAAATTCCTTTCAACTTAATCAAATTAAATTAAATATTGTTTCCTTAATGGGGCAACAAGAGATCCTTTTCTAAGGTAAATTTCTCCTTTAGCTGTGCCAAAATTTCAACATGTCACCTGGTTCGAATTCGACGACCATGAAGTTCGACAAAAATTCAACAGTGAAATTCTTTGGAATAAAATTTGAC
>APFE031429361.1:190816-208418 GCA_000404065.3 Pinus taeda | reverse complement strand
AAAAAATAATAATAATAATTAAAACAAAACAAAACAAAAAAACAAAATAATCATACATGTTACCAAAGTCATGATAGAAATAAAAAAAATTGAAATTGCCTACTAACATGATTATACACAAATATTTCAAAATCAAAATGACATCATTTTCTTTAAAAGTTAAAATTTGTTCATGAAACATAACATCAAGACATAAACATGTTCCATATTTTTAAATAGTTTTACAAAATTCAGCATCTAAAAGGAAGTTTTACTAGAAGTGGAACACAAGTTTTATTCTTGGCATTCCTGTGTCCTACTTGTTACATCAAAAAGCTCTATATCATCAAGAGCACTAGGGACAGTAAAACCACTAGAAGCATGATCATTAGATTCATAATTGTATGTAGGTCTAACTCTATCTCTATCACTCTCAGTGTCATAATCATCTGCATCTCCTGATGCATCTATAACAGGCTTGAAACATGGAGTAGAAGAATTGGTTGAATCTTTTGCCACATTGTTTAAAGCCAATTGCAGATTACTACGAGCATAAACAAGATCTTCCAATCTCCCGGATAATAGTTTGTTTCTTTTCTTGGAATGAATATGCTTCAAGGCACTCCAATTCATTTCACATGCTGTTGCACATGATCCCTGGCTCAAGAAACGTATTGCAAACTTTTTCAATTTTGGGCCCCTGATCCATAAAAATCCCACCTAACTGCTGGAGCATTGTTAGTCCTATAGTATTTTGCTGCCTTGGTTCCAAATATCCCTTCTTCTAACCTGTATGCTCGAAGTTGTGATCTGATCAAAGTTGCAACTGATAGATCTGGATTTAGCCTTTCAATAGCCTCATAATTCCACTCGTGACTTCTTCATCTTGATGCCTTGATAACCCAAATAGTCTAGGGCCCAAATAGCTTGTTGTTGCATGCAAAGGACTATACGTCATCTTCCATCTTCAATCAATTACCTCCCAAATGCCTTCGTAATCAGCTTTGATATTATTGAAAGCACTTGCAATGGCTTCCTTGCAACGATCCATCCCCTCATAAACAAAACCCATACAAGGTTTGTCACTATCAACCATGCGGAGGACATCAATAATTGGACCTCACAGTTTTAAAACTTTTTCAGCATTTTGCCAAAAGTTGTTGCCTAACATTATTTCTTCTACTTTCTTTGCCTTTTCTTCTTTTGAAAGGTGAAATCTCTCCCACTCAGCATTGTAGAAAATAGCTCTTATGCTTGTCTTTCCTTCAACAACTCTTTTAAGAGTAATGTAAAATGTAGCAAACCTTGTATCAGCAGGCCTCAATAAGTCTCTAGTTGCATTTTTCCTATATATGCTCAATGTGAGACGATGGTTAAAGACAAAGTTTACAACTGTTTTGGCTCTTCAATTTGTTTCATTGATCTATGGAAATTTGACTACATCATGCAACAGCAAATTCAAGGAATGGGCTGCACAAGGGGTCCAATAAATGGTCTTATACTTCTCCATAATAATCTTCCCTGCACCAACACAATTTGAGGGATTATCAGTGACAACTTGGACAACATTTTCCTCACCAACCTCTTGAATTGCTTCATCCAAAATTTGAAAAATATATTCAACTGCCTTCACTTGATCCATTGCATAAACAGCCTTCAAAGAAAACACCCCTCGAGGGCAAGAAACAAATACATTGATCAATAATCAATGGCATAAATCTGACCAACCATCACTCAAAATAGTGCAACTTGTATACTTCCAAGACTGTTTAATACAATCCAACCTCTCTGTCACTCTTTGCTTTGTTTTCTTTAGCAGTGTGGTCCTTAAAGCCTCATACCAAGGAGGAACATAACCCTTTCCAAAAGCAACAGCCTTTTTTTAATGCATTTTTAAAATATGGGCTCCTAGCCAAATTAAATGGAATTCCACATGCATAAAAAAACTCAGCAACAGCATCATCAACTTGTTGCTTGTCTACAGGTTTCCAAAATGCATTCAAGGTGGATGCCTCACTTGTTTTTGTTGGGGTGGAACTTGAGCCAACCAAGTTTGACGTGACATGAGGAATGTTAGTCATGTTAGCTGAAAAGCACATGGCAATTTTCCTATGAATTGGTTGCCTCTTGATTTCCTTTCTTCCCCTTTTTGCTTTTGATTTTTCATAATCTTGTTTCACTACATCTTTCTGCTCATCAGATATCACTGGGCATCCCTCCACACCACCTCAATTTCCATTAGAAATACTAAGCAAATGGTCCACTACTCTCGTTAAGGTACCACTAAATTGTTTTCCACATAAAAGGCATATAAATTCTGTCCCTTAATTCTTCACATGTTTCCATGCCTTGGATCAAAAGTTTGGGTCTATGAATTTTTTAAATTGTGTTTTAGTGCTAAATAAAATAAAATTTGATGTACAGAAGCAAAGAGACCTAAAAAAAATTCTTTACACAAATCTTCATGCAGGCAGGCTTCCTATAACTTACAAACTTTGAAATTAAATGTACAACTATAAATTATAAATTTCAAATTGAAACCCTTTGGTCGCACCTGAAATATGCGATTCCCTTCTTGCAGATTGTTGTGATTTATAGCAAATAGCAATTCAAATTTCAAATACAATTTTACAACCAATGGTGACTAGACTACCTAGAAATTAGAATTAAAAATGACCACCATTAGAACGTGTTTCAAGTTTCAACAACCAGACCACAAGTTCCACTAAATAGCGAATTGATTCTATTGTCTTCCCGTGCATACCATAATACGAACTTCGAAGTTGTTCAGACCAGAGAGCAATATTTCTCTTTTATCGTTTTAAATTTCAGCTGTAGGAAAATCTCCCAAGTTTGTGTTTGAATGGTGGTTCTTGCGTTAGGATAGGCAGTGGTGACTTGAGAGATAGGAACAAGCACCTCCTGAGTCTATGTTTAAATGGTGGTTCTTGCATTGGGATGGACAGTGGCGCATCACAAGACAGGCACCAGCACCAGCTCTAACCTCGATGGGGATGGGCTTTCACTGCTATTAACAGGCCTGCATAGTTTGAGTCGAGACTTTCTGCCCAGACAAATTACAATCGCACGGTGATAGAGAGTATGCCTCGAAGAGCCAGAACTAGAACTTGGAGATTTTGCGATTTTCATTTACCTCGTGCCTTGAGGAAGGAATGGAGAAATTTGTGTTCCTACACGCTGCATCCTCAGGTGTAGTGAACAATGAAAATCGTGGGTCCCCAACAAAACCACACGAATTGGATAAAACTACCAAAACTAAAAAAACACACGGTTAGAAATTTGCCTTTGCCCACCTTTGTTGAATTTCAACAACTCTGTCGAACACATCCATGAACCAGATTATAATTCGTCGAATTTATTCGACAAAAAAATTGATTTGGAATGTGGCGAATTTTATTCGAATAAATTCGTTTCCACTTCAAATTTGGCGAATTTTGAATTTTTTCCTTGAAAATCGCTGAATGTGATGACACAGCATGTGTCACATCACTTGAGGAGCACCCTCCATGATGACACTTAGGGAAGGACCCACCCTGTAAAAGGGAGCATTGGGCTATGTAAAGTACTATGGTAATTTGCCCTAGGGTTTCCAACAGAATGTTCCATATTCAACAATTGCAATAGACAGTAACAATTCATCCAATACAATAGTCTGACTGTAGTAAACAGTATTTCCTTCTCTCAACAATAAGCTATACAGTATAATGCTATAATTCAGCCAGCAAATCCAACAAAATCGATATATTTCAAGTTCAATAGTTCCAGTTCCACACAGTCCAAAATAATCCCGTACTCAATAAAGTAATAGTATTCTAACCAAAACCAGAGTTTCTCTAGTCTAATCTACAGATTTGGAGAAAACCCCTTGCAAGCTTTCGTTCAAAGAGAATACCAAGGATGGCCTCAGGACAAATGATTGACTTTTATTTCTGCCTTTGTCTTCTTTCAGAGACCCCTCCAGATTTCGTTAAGCACCCCCGGATCGTTTAGGGAATTCCTTCGCACTGACTTAGTAACCCTTTCGAAACTCTATTACAGTACATTCGTTTCCCTAAACTGTTTGTACTTGTTGTCAGGTGCAGACAGTCCTTTGAGTGACCTCAAGAATAAATTTGTATATGCACCAGCCTCAAGGGCTTGTTCCTCCTTAGTGATTTGATAATCTATGGCCTCAGACAGATCCGTCTAGCTTCAGAATAAATTTGCTTGCCCGCTTTAGAAATTATCGCGCCTGTGTAGTCCTAATTCAACCCTTCACACTGCTACAGAGGGACCCTCCAAACACTGTTACTGGAACACAACTTTCCTCTTGAATTGCGAGTTCGTCAGGGTGAAGGGGGCCTCAAAATCCTTCTGCACTTCTCTGAGAGCGAATTGATTGACTACAGGTGTCTTTGGGTCTTCTACCAATTATGAATGGCCTCAAAACAGATCAGCAAATTACTTTAAGGGTGATGTCCAACCTCTTTTTTTTTGTCTTTCTCAAGAATGTGACATAGCCCAAGATGAACCCGCAAGGAATCCACCTTAGAATAATTTGATTTCTACCTCAGTTAACCTCAGAGGAAATTTGGATGCCTTTGCCTCATCTCTCCCACAAAAGACTTCCCTACTCCTTTAGATAGATAAATTCTTATTGCCAGAACAAAGAAAAGTGACTAGGTTGGGTGGGATCACCTCCACTGAAACTAATCAAAGAGAAATGGGGTCTTAAAACCCTCAGAACCTCAGGATCAAAGAAAAAACAAAGAAGAAATGATCTAATCCAATCACGAATCCAGTGATTCTAATCCTCTTGTATTTATAGATTTTCTCGAGGGGATTTTTCTCCTTAATTAATTAAGAGGGGCTCATGGTAAACCCCAAACTTTGGGCTTTTTTGCCCCAATTGCCCCAAAAATTACCCCCTGACGCCCAAACATTGGCATTTTGGGGTTTTCCCCTTTATCCAAGATTATAGCCTACGGGTATCAATAGTCTACTTCTTCTTGGAGTCCTAGCTTGAGTGACACAAGATCACGCTGGAGCTTGTGCTTATCCTAGAGATGAACATGAGCATTAGAGAATTTGAAGACTTGGATGAAAGCCTTGCTTGTTTTCCTTACTCATTCTTTGTACTATCATGCAGAAGCCTTGACTCTTGTGCTGATGCAAGAAAGGTAATGTTAGGGTTTGTGATAAAAGACCTACAGGAGACATGTCGAAAAATAGCTAGCCCTAGAGTTGTTAACCTTGAAATTATAAGTAAGTTGGCTAGGATTTGTAAACCCTATGGAAGACAAGTTAGTGTGGAGACATACATAAGATCAGATCATTTTATTAATGTCCAACGGATGACCACAAAAGTAGGTCAATGGCACTAAAGGATACATCTAGTACGAGTACAATGTGGGATTGCAAGCACAACTCCTAGAAAATGTCAAAATTAAATCTAGGATAAAATGAAGAAAGGATACAACAATATGACAGCCTCATAGACATGTATATAACCGGATCAAAGTGCCTGGCAATGTAGAAGACTAAGTGAATAAGTCCAGAACTGGAAGACGATGATGTCAAGAATGCCCGAGTCTAATAGTCAACCATGAGGAGGACGGCAGTGGCACTGGCTTGCTAGAGAAAGGTGAGATGCTTTGCTTGGAGAACTTGTAGCTTGATGTCATGAGATGCTTGACAAAGCTTGGCGAGATGCCGTAGTTGGGAAAGTAGTTGTCATGTGATGTGATGATGTACTTGGAGATACACTTGTGTGATTCAAGTGATGGAGCAGCCAACTTCACTTTGGAGGAATTCCTAGCTTTACGAGTTGTAGGTTAGGATTTGACAATTGGTGTGATGCTAGCTTGATGTGGTAATGGTTACCCTAGCTAGGCTTGGATAGCATTATGGAGTAGTGTCATCGTTACCTTGTAATAGTTTAATGGTTATCACAGGCTATCAGTATATACTTATACTTCATTCTTATATTAATATGAAGTGCTCATATCCTAAATTACTGTACTTGCAGATCTAATTTACAGCATATTTCTTGTGATGATTAGTTAATAACTTAATAGTGCTGGATTATCAAGCTGAATTCATGTAACAGGAGGCAGATTTACTTGGATGAATTGACAAGTAAAGAGAAGCTAACAGGCCAGATTTCTAGTTGTTATAAATCTGATGTAATAATATTAAATGTGGATCTCCTTTTTCTACTTCAGGAGCCCATAAAGGCTGGGAATCATCTATCAAGTTCATTTATGATTTAGTGTTTGTTTCAATGACATATCTTATTGTTTGGTTGATAGAGAAAAAAGTATATGCTGCTGTAGTTGATTAACCCAGAAACTCTAAGTAGAGTTGAAATCTGAGATTCAAAAAAATGCTAACAATTCATAGCAAGCATCAACTTATGGACTTCTAACACAAAGATGGGTTATAAGGCGTAACCAACATCAAAAGCTTTGCCAACTCAAGGAAGTTAGCATTAAGGTGTAAATCACTGAGTTAATGTGATAGTGTCCTCTCTCACTCCAGCAGTAACATTCTCGGAAATTTTGTTCCCATGCCTTGTGGCCCATGTAACATCTTTTGCTTGTGGCCATTATCAATGTGACATTACAAGCTATCTTACTACAGTGGCATATCCTTGAAGAAAGTGTAAGAAAACAATTACATGGTTGAGTCTTGGAGAAGGGAGAAGGTTGTTGCGTTCAATTTGTCACTGAAGCAGAGAGAAGATTTTTGGTAGGCAAATGTTTTGGAAAGTTCTACCATAGAAAGCCAGCATATTAGATTGTTTAATAGAGAGAGACTAACGAGCTTAAAAGTGCTTGACGATAGATTGTATCAAATGAGCAAAATGGTGATTGTCTTGGCAGATCTTCAAAAGCTGCCAGACATTAATGAAAACTACAAGGGTACTAATTATCATTGTAATGTTTGTGAAACAGTATGGATAGGAAAGGGTAGACTAATAAGAACAACCAAAGAATCACTCTGTTACAGTATAGGACATTGCCAGCTACCAATACATGGAAGGACAGTTCACAAATGGAATGACCACAATCAGGAACTAGAAAGGAGTTCTAATTGTTAAGGAATGACAGTGAAGGGGTTGATGAAAATTATAATTTGATACCAAAGTGGGGAGAAACTATTTCGATACACCACCAACAATTTGAAGGCTATTACAAAGAAATAAAAACATACACCCACTAATAGGTTAAAGAAGAAATGCTTTATACACGTTTTGTTGCCTCCAAGTAGAAGAAAGTTAAATGTGGTCTTGCATATTCATATGATGCATTTAATCAGACCTTGAATTTGAACACTGCAAATAGAATAGAAACCTGGGTGTCAAAGATGATGGCGCCAAAGTGTTGTGTATTGAAAGATCATACGAGGACATGATGAAGATATTCAAAGAATTGGAGAAGTGTGTGTCATGTGCTGACTCTGTGAAAAACAAGAATGTGCTTTCACCAATTGTCCAGAAAATGTAAATAACATAATTTCACATTTCTGAAAGATGAGATCACTCCTTGCAAATTAAAGGATAGAAAAATGACGAAGAAGGAACAAGCCTATTACCTTGAATTTGAACACTGCAAATAGAATAGAAACCTGGGTGTCAAAGATGATGGCGCCAAAGTGTTGTGTATTGAAAGATCATAGGAGGACATGATGAAGATATTCAAAGAATTGGAGAAGTGTGTGTCATGTGCTGACTCTGTGAAAAACAAGAATGTGCTTTCACCAATTGTCCAGAAAATGTAAATAACATAATTTCACATTTCTGAAACATGAGATCACTCCTTGCAAATTAAAGGATAGAAAAATGACGAAGAAGGAACAAGCCTATTTAACACATGAAAGGAGAAAATGTGGGGGAAGTTCAAAAACCCCAGCAAAGACCATCAGAGAAGAGGGACAAATCAGAATTTGAAGTTCTTTGAAAATCTTAGCTCCAAATGTGCGACCCTTCCTAACATTGCACTAGCTAAAAAATGTCGCCATCTTATGGCTGTATTGATGGACTCAAACAACTGGGGGATTTCAAAAAATCCATATAAGAACTTACTAATTAAACTAATGCAACAAGCAGTACTCGTGAAAATCATTGCAAGCTGAAACAACAGCTATGGTGATGAAACATTTGAAAGCTACTCAATACCTTGGAAATCCTAGACATTAATAATGTGAAAAATCTACATCAATGTAGCAGGTACAATATATATAAATATTGGGGTGCTAAAATTGAATTCTATCATATATGTTGAAGCCATATTTATGGATTTAAAAAAACTGTTTCATAGAAGAAAAGATGAGGAACATCCAAAAACTAAAATTATATAGACAGCGGGCTTTGATAATGTTACTAGAAATATCTGTGACCAAAATTGGCTTGCTCAGGAAGAAACCTATGCAAAAGCAAGATCAATGACACAGGATGCTTATGTTTTAAATGGGCATTTATAACTTGTCTACAGAATATGAGCACTATAGCAGCAATGGAAGAAAAAATACTCACAGAAGTAAACATATGAGAACAGATATGACAGAAGATTGTCGCAACTGTACACATGCTATACACTCATCTGGATTGACCATATAGAGTACAAATTTCTGGAGAGTGATTAAAGACGACTAAGTTAGGTTTGTGATAAGGATAAGAAATAAAGTTCTCTAAAAAGGGAACAAGGATAAAATACAAAAACACAACAAAACATAATGAAGGAGTGAAGGGGCGAGTGATAAGGATAACGGTAAAATCACCCAAAAGGGATAAGGTACAAAAGTATATTAAAGTATAAATATAATGCATGTCCACACATTTCACTAGACAAAGTCTCATCAATCCCCCCTACTTGAAGTAGGTCATCCTTGGTTTCTAACTTTCTATAGGAGATGGGCCAACTATTGCTAAAATGTTAACTGTGACAGCCACTTGGCTTGAGTGGTCAATGTGTCTTTGCAACCCACCACGTGATAATATGACAGCATCTACGTGTCTTCATACAGACATCAAAAAGGGCATCCTTGGGAAGAGAAGGTTAAAATCTGAAAATGGCAGCTTCTAAATGTGTGAGTAAAGCAGATTCCCTGCAGTGAGATGGCTCATATGGCTTCAATTCACTAAAAATCACTACATTTGAAGATTTTTCTGGAATTATCACGTTCATTTGTGATTCCATCTTTTGGACCAGCCCACTGTCAAACATTGTAATGTTTATTTCACTATTAGTAAATATTAGAGTAATAATGTAATATCATAAAGTGGAAATAAGTAACTATGTAGTATGCAATAAATTACAGTATGTTAGATGTAATTATCAAATTAGGTGACTGGTTCCTAACAAGAATAACAGATCTTGCTAGATACATACATCACACCACTTTATGTAATCAAACGCATTGACATAATACATCACTCATTTAGACTCTCTCACTTGTCTCTTGTATATGCTCTATAGCTAGTTTAACATGGTATCAGAGCCATAGTGATTGTCACCCACAACAAGTTCAAAGTATCGTGTCAAGACAATGTTGGCTCCCCGAGAAACTTGGAGAAACCAACAGGCTTGATCAAGAGACCAGTTTATCAAACTTGTACAGCAGCAAAGGAAGAAAAATTGCACAGACCAATAATTAATTAAATTTGTAAGGCAACTTGAATCTGCACTGCAGAACAATTAAATCTGTACAGTAGCTGGAATTTGTACATAGGTGTCTCAACAATTAATTTCCTACAGCTGCTCAGAAATCATGCGAACATGTAGATGACAAGCATAGTACTGGGGCTTAATATCACCAAATCACATGGCAGATGGCTTACATCGTACAGTCACTCAACATTTAATTTTGTATGTCTACAAAAAAATCAGTCTATAGCTGTCAGTCAGCAAATAAGGTCAACAGTACGGAAATTCACTAAACTTGTACAACAAAGGTACCTCTGAAAATTTTGTTTCTCACTTGTACAGTTTGATTTTTTAAAGGAGTTATAAGGCTTTTTTTTCAAAAAAGGGTTGTAAGGGATTCTGATTTTATTGGAGTTATAAGCAAATTTTATTTGTAGTTATAGAGAATATGGCCAATATTAATAATTTCATGATGCCCAGATTCTGATTTTTATTGGAGTTATAAGCAAATTGTATTTGTATTTATAGGGAATATGGCCAATATTAATAATTTCATGATGCCCAAGTCTCAAAATTAAATGATAATAAATTTCCCACCTAGAAACAAAAAATGGATCAAATTTTGTCAAATCGTGACCTTTGGGAAATCATTATGAAGACCAGTGTTATTGAAACCAACTGGTTTGACTAGTTTGGAGGCAAAACTGGTGCAAATGGGTGCCCTAGACCATTTTAGGCTAGTTCAATACCGAATCAGTCAGTTCCGTACCAAACCGGCCTTTCTTCCACTGAATCAGCTGGTTCCATACCAAACTGGCCAATTCTCTTCAGTGTCGTGCAATGCAGCTAGGGACCACCAAAATCTAATTTAACAAAGAAAGGCTATTTTCCAACACAATATCTAACCCTAGGACCCTAACTAATGCTATTTAAAAAGACTCTTCCCCCTCCATTTCACTCACCCTAGTAATAAATGGTAATGTTAAATTCTTAAAATAAAAGTGACATTCATTAATTATAGTGGGATGTTTTGAGAGTGATTCCAACCTCACTACATTTCATATAAAGAAAGTAAGATTTTAGAACCCATTTAGGATTGGCAGGATTTCAATGTTTCCATTGGATATGCCATGTATGAGGGTATGAAACCAGCATTTCATCAACTCCTCTATCATGGCCCTCTATGCCATGTATGAGGGTATGAGGCAATGACTGTTGAACTCCTCTAGCATGACCCTAGCAAAAATGTACCCTTCACTCGTGCAAAACACTAATTTTTTAGGCTAAGATTCTTCTATGGTTAGACTTGAGCAATAAATTGCTTACATGGAACAATGGGTTGAAGAGAGTTTGGGTAGGCCCAATCAGGTGTGCGTCATGCAGGAATGAGGAATAGATATTCCATCTATTTGTTTCTTGTCCATTCATTGTTCAAGTTTGGAACTCTATAGTACTTAAGTTTGGGCCCTAAGCAAAGCGGAATGCACCTAGTCTTGAGGATTGTGTCAAAAACTGGCTCTTTGATGTTTTGGTCGCTAGCTATGGATCTTTTCCTAGCTTTTTCTTGCATTTTATTTGGCGGGTACAAAATCTGTCTCTTTCAACTTTTCAAGATATGATAATTCTGGTGGAAGTGGTATATGATACAATTGAGAAATTGACCAGAGATTACAAATGTGAGCCTAAAAAGGCTAAAACTCGTGATCCAATTTTGCCCTCTCTAGATTATGAAATCCCCTGGGGTTTTTTTATGTGTCCAGTCAAGGCCATCCTTGTCGCTGGAGAGTTGGAGTTGTCCTTCATTTAAACTCCTCTCATTTTTCCATCTTCATTATGCTCATGGAATTGGCTCAAATATGAAAGCTGAATTTGCGACATTATGGAATCTTCTACGGTGTGCTAAACATCTCAGTTTAACAAAGTTACAGGTTCATGGGGACGCTAAAGTTGTTATTGAATGGGAAAAAGACAAGTTAAAATTTCAGAATGTTCATCTTCAGTTTTTGACGAGCTAGATACGAGACTACATTTGTGGTTTTGAGTGGACTTCCATTTCCCACACTTATTGGATGGCCCTTTATCTCTCGTGAATTTCTTCATGGACATATCTGATTAAAGACAGATTTTTTCTTTTGTAAATTCATGTGGACTATAAATGATGAGGAAGCTTTTTTGCATATGTTTTGCCTAGGCAAATTACTGATAAAAAAGCCCAAATTGTAAGATCTGTTTTTGTACGGTGTACGGTGATAGTCACTCAAAGTTCTTTTCTGTATATAGCAAGCAGGCTGGGAGATTGTACCAAGTTTTTGTAGTGCAGAGAGGCACAATCTGTACCCCTACGGGGGTTGGAACATCCATATTTCTCATGGAATATAATGAATCATGTTCAAAAGGAGCAGGAACTAAAAAAAATCATCAATTGAGATAGACATTAAAGATAAGAGATTCATAGTCGTTCTGTTTAATAGCCTCCCTTGTGAGCATCAAAAGTTGTAACTTCATTTGTCTCTTCTTGAAATGAAATTCCCACATTTGAATAAGTTATAGGCTTGCTACTCTAGGAAGAGCAAGACTCAAAAAAAATGAATTTGTCACTGATAGATCTTTTATAGAAATAGACAGATGAAGAGGTTGTAATAAGGTTCATCAAGAAGAAAGGTATAATTGGTATCAAAATTGGAGGCTAATTTCAAATCAATAGTTATAGGCTAATCTCTACTTCTCAATGTGCTTGGTAGATTGATTCAGAAACCACCAAGAATATGAACATTAAGCAACAAGTTTTTGCAAACCTTTTTCCCTGTGATAATAAGATCATTATTCTTGGTGATGGCAATATTCATGACATAATGTTCCCTATTAATTAATTCCCCAAGGGTGAATGAAGTAGCCTATCCAACCCCATAGGCAATAGTCAATGATAAAGGGGGAAACCCATTATCCAAAGCCTTTGGGGAAGCATGGGGTAAATTGGGGCAAAACTTGGGAAGGAAGCCAAAATTGGGGATAAGTGGAGGGAAACTTGTAACCCCCCAAATTAAAATAAGGAGAAGTGACCCCAAAGGGAGTCTATTGATAAGAGAGAGGAGAAAAATTATTCTCATCAAGGTTGACTGGATATTTTGTTTTGTGAGCTAAGGCTCTAAGGGTTTTAAGAGCCCCTATTCTTTTGATTGGTTTCGATGGTGAAAGATTCCACCCTAGCCAATCCCCCCCTCATTCTCTGACCTGTTTGGGAAACTTTCTAAGGCATTTTTCATCTAGTTTTGGCAATCAAGGAGATTTTATGTGGCTGGTTTGACTTGAGGAGACACACTATGACAGTCGTCATCTATTCCAAGTTTCCTGAGGCTTAAATTATTAGAATAATATTATTTTAGTTTAATGCTCATTCTTTTAGCTGTTGCTAATTTTCTTTCTTTAGCAGTTTCTTAGATGAAACTGATTCTTTACATAGAAACTTGATGTTTCTATCTTTGTAAATATCTCTGTATTATTATTGAGTATTGTTGCTCAATCAATTCATTAATTCATTTGGAATTCCACATGCGTGTTTCGCACTATTTTATGGTATTAGAACCAGAAAAAGAGATTTCTTGAGCAATTATTCTCTCTGCATCCTAATCTCTTGAGTTCTTTCTGTCGTTCCTTTCTAAGGTCAAGCCCTCTGTAAGCCAGATAGCCTTCACTGAGTCTTAGCTTCGCCTCTACTCATTGTGATAAAAGCTTACAGTCGTCTATCTCGATACAGAAAGTGGATTCTTCGAAATAATTGGTGCGAATTCCAGTTTTTTTGGAGTGGAGCGGATCTCAGCTATTGGCATCGATCCCAGAGGATTGCGTGTGACTCAGTCGAAGCTCTGTTACGATTACGATTGTTGGACTCTTACCCTCGGTTTGAAATTCTACTGACTGGACATTAAGCATCGCCATTTTCACACTATACTAGAGGATGTAAGTGGTTCGTGTAGGAATTTCTGATCAAGTTGGGCTCACAAGCCACAATTTTCGATGACAGGATTCGGTGACGCTGTGCGTGATAGTTTTTAGTGATCCGGTGACGCTGTGCGTAACAGCAATTCACACGTAAAAGCCCGGTGGAAAACGGCTTTTTGATGGAAGAATCTGCCCTTTCAGCTAAACCTCATCCGTCGGCAATTAACGCAAATCGGTGGGCCAAGGCCAAACTCAAAACTTCGAAAACCATTCTATGCATACAGCCGCAGTCCGAGCAGAAGCGGAATGAGGTGATCGAAAGAAGTCTACCATTTTACGAGTGGCAACACGATCGACTATCGCCTTGATAGTGCAGACTCAGGTCTCCAGAGGCTCCAGGTTCAAGCCTCCGTGGGTCAGCAGAGATTCCTGTGGATAGTCAAAACCCAAGTCTGCGTCGAGCCAGTACCCAGGAGCGTGAGCAGACGTTAAAGACGAGACGACTGCTGAAACGTAAACAAATTTATGCTATATTTTCATTCGAGCTGGCTTCCTAAGCAAGCACAGGCAGGCTCAATTTTTTTTTCGGCCCGACAATCGAGCATAGAACCGTTGGATTTCTCGATCTATGGATTGCCACCTGTGAGAACAGACACGCTGGAAGCGAACTTGGGAATTGCACCCGACAGCTGATTGTTTGTTACATCCAGCTTCTTTAAATTCGGCAGCTGGGTAAGGTCAGAGGGAATCGAACCCGTGAGGTTGTTTCCGCTGAGTATGATCTGCGTGAGCGAGGTAAGGCTCGACAACGCCGAAGATATGGAGTTGACGAAATGTTGGTCTGCGATAATCGCCACAGTTGTGGGGCTCTGCACGCGGGTCGACGTTTGATGCTTCCTCGACGCATAGCAGTAGCACAACCACGCAACGAGTACCAGAACCATTATTACGAGAAATTCAATTCACTATTATAGTTTCTTCTGCTGCGGATATTTTTCAGCCAAAATTTTGCTCCCGAGCCTTCAATCGATCAGTATTATTCGCAACTCCCAAGGGTTTCAAGCGTAAACTTTGAAGACGTAGTGTTTTACTTTTTATTTGCAATACAAAGACTGGCTCATATACACATTTTCAGGCTGAGTTTGTCACCAAAAGAAGAGATCGAAATCAGTCATTATCAGGTGCTGAGTCATCTCTGTTCATATTGGAGTGTTTGGCATTATTTCTTTTTATTGGTTGATACTTTTGACAACATTTATCTCTTCAAGTTGGTGGCCAAGATCTGATTTAAGAGGCAGAATTGTCCAGATCAGTCTTCCAAAAACATACAGATGGCCTCCCTCACCAATCTGATGCTAGAAGGCAATCAACGCTTTAATGGCAGCAATTATAACATCTGGAAACAAAGAATGTTGACCATCTTTGAATACAGGCGTCTTGATCAGCTCATTTTGTGCAAAGAAACTCGTCCCGGTACAGCTGGTACTGATCAAGATAAATTTGATGATAGAAATCGAGAGGTTGTTATGCTTCTCAAGCTCTCTGTGGCTGATGATCAGTTACCACAGATTCCTTTTGGCAAGACATCTGCCGAGATTTGGCAACAGTTGAAAGAACTGCACGAGACATCTGAAAAGAGCAGAGCTTTCTTTCTCAAAAATCAGTTGTTCTCCATCATGATGGACGAACATATTCCTTTACAGGAACATCTAAACAAGATTAAAGACATTCAAGATCAGCTCGAAGCCATTGGTCGCACCATGGAGGAAGAAGATATGGTAGTCATCACTCCGAAAAGTCTACCAAAATCTTATGAGCACTTCATAGAAACACTCAACATTACTGCCACTAATGTTGATCTGAAGTTTCTAAAATTATGTACCAAACTCATGCAGCAAGATCGTTGGAAACAA
The DNA here is from genome assembly GCA_000404065.3 of Pinus taeda. Taxonomy (NCBI): domain Eukaryota; kingdom Viridiplantae; phylum Streptophyta; class Pinopsida; order Pinales; family Pinaceae; genus Pinus; species Pinus taeda. The sequence goes on along the minus strand of APFE031429361.1, from coordinate 192,940 downwards.
CAGTTTGGTAGTAGTGCAGCATCAGCCTCCTCCGAAAATGCTTTTGCAGCTAAATATCAATCCTCTCAGTACTTTCAGCATAAAGGTTCTTCTCAGCCTTTTGATCCTGCTAGAAAGAAAAATGTGCAGTGTAATCACTGTCACAAGTTTGGCCACATAAAGAAAGATTACCGACAAAGGATTGCTTCTGAACAGAAGAAACAGGGAGGGCTCCATCAGACAGCAAATGTTGCAAAACATTCCGAGCAGACAGATTCGGCCTTCTATGCCTTTATGACTAAAAGGTCTTCAGATCATGTTCCATCTTCTGCCTGGTACATTGACTCTGGTGCATCACATCATTTCTCTCACAAGCGTGATTGGTTTATTGACTTCTCACCTTTTAGTGATTCCGTGGTATTTGGCGGAGGTGAACAATACACAGTGGTTGGCAGAGGTACAATGCAAATCCAGTATGGTGGCCGCACACTCATCTTCCTGAATGTATACTATGTTCTTGGTATGGAAATTAATCTGCTGTCTGTCAGTCAGATTATGAGGAACTCTCCTCAGCTTGATGTAGTATTCAGAGCGCACAAATGCTCTATTATCGACAGGGAGACTAGTCTTACAGTTGTTGTTGGCCTAGAAGATCATGGTTTATACAAGCTTCTTGATACTGGTGATTCTCTAGAAGTGGCTCTAGCAGCTCGTGTTTCTCCCATCAGCACTCTATGGCATCAGCGATATGGTCACCTAAATATGTAGTATCTCTCTCAGCTCTCTCGAGAAGGACTTGTGTCAGGGTTACCTGATATTCAGACTCAGCAGTTGGGCGTATGCGACGCTTGTCAAGCTGGCAAACAACATCGGTCTTCATTCACAAATGGAGAATCCTGGCATGCATCTAAGGTACTCCAGCTAATTCATGTTGATATTTGTGGTCCTATGAATACATCTTCTATCACTGCTTGCAAATATTTTTTGCTTATTGTAGATGATTTTAGTAGAAAGATGTGGGTATATTTTCTAAAATATAAATCTGATGCATTTAGTATATTTCAGAAGTTTAAAACCTTAGTTGGAAAAGAGTCTAGCTGTAATATTATGACTCTTAGGATAGATAACGGGGGGGAATTTTGTTCTTCTGTTTTTTCCAACTTCTGTGATACTCATGGTATAAAACGCCAGTTCACTACACCCTACACTCCTCAGTAGAACAGTGTTGTTGAACGTCGCAACCGCACGGTTGTTGAAATGGCTCGCTCCATGTTACAGCACAAGAGTGTTCCAAACAAATTCTGGGCTGAGGCAGTCTTTACTGTTGTTTATCTTCTTAACAGATCACCCACTCAGGTTGTTAAAGGGAAGACTCCCGAAGAGGTGTGGTCTGGCCGTAAGCCTAAGATCAGTCACCTCAAAGTATTCGGCTCAATTGCATATGTTTGGATTCCAGCTGCTAAGCGCTCTAAGTTGGATTCCAAAAGCCAGAAACTCATGATGACAGGGTACAGTGATCATCAAAAGGCCTATAGACTAATAGATATTGCCACTGGTCGTCTTAGCTTCAGTCGGGATGTGGTATTTGATGAAGACAAAGGATTCTTTCAGTCTTCTTCTTCTGAGCAGTGTTCTACAGATCAGCCTCACAGTGTTCTTCTTCTGGTAGGTCCACCTGATGGGAGGGATGATGCAGTATCAATGTTTGATAATACATTGCCTGAGCTTCCTCCGGAAAATAACCCTTCTCTTGCTGCTCCTATTGCTCTTGAACCTTCTTCTTCTCCTCCTAATGTTGGTTCCTCTACTCTTCGGCCAAAATGGTGGGCTAAAACCATTGGTGATCTCCGGGATGATGAACTCCTTGAAGGACGCACTTCTAGACATAAGAGCAAACAGCAATGTATAGTAAATTTTGCTCTTATGGCTAATCTACACAGTATCTTTGAGCCTCAAACTTACTTAGAGGCTAAGGGTACATCTGAGTGGGAACAAGCTATGGACGCTGAATTCCAAAGTCTTCAAAAAAACCACACATGGACCCTTTCTGATCTTCCTGAAGGAAAAAAGCCCATTAGCTGCAAATGGGTATATAAAGTGAAATACAAAGCCGATGGAACTCTAGACAAGTATAAAGCTCGTCTT